>NQII01000459.1:709122-721700 GCA_002778355.1 Clitarchus hookeri | reverse complement strand
AATGAGAAGTGGATTAGCTGACAGCGTGTTGATAAAAAATACACAGCCCCGACGTGACGGACCAGCTGATGGGGGTAGGATACGTAGTCAGATGTAAACAGTGGCGCTACTTTCGCCGAGCTGTCAAAAAGTGGCCTTCTTATATGGTACAGAATATATGTAGCTAGGTAGACGATGCTTAACGTCTCGTTAAAAGATGAGGTCATTAGAGATGGAGCAAGCTACTGAGAGAACCAGGAACGGAGAGGGGATATGCCTTAGCCTGTAGCAAACAACCATCCCAGCATTAACCTGGAGTTATCACGGGAAACTATGGAAGACGGGAATGAGGGTGGCCGGCCCGGTTATTCAGAATGCGAGTCCATTGTTTAAAACAGCACCACCTCTCTCGGGTGGGAAAATTGAGAACTTGAAAATCATTTTTACTGCGTCACTGATATGGAAACGAATTTTGGATGTGCACAATAAAGTTTAGAAATTGATTGAATCCAGCGCTTAATTAAATACACACTTCGTAAATCATATTATACTAGGTGAACCGTCCACGCATATTTTTCCGTATCTATGCACCCGCACACAATACTACCCATCTAACAAAACATCAATCGTAGAAGAACCCCACATGCGCGTTGATTCGTTGCCAGTACAGTAAGCGGTGGACGGATAGTGTTATGTCAGCAATGCGCTGAGAAGCAGTCACTTTTAAAGAATGCACATCCGTTTATGGTGTTGAAACAGATTATTGCGATGTTTACCGTATACGTTGGTATGTAACGATCGCGTACTTAGTAGCACACATATACCTCGCTTCGAGCCATTGTGTTTCTTCATATGACATAGAATCACTGTCATAGCTTACTGTATTGACGAAAATAAATCAACGCGCACGTGTCATTTTGTAGTGATTCTCTATTTTCGCGCCGCTGATTGGTGCAGACTGACAACGGCGTTGAATGTTCAGCTAACAGATGATGCGCCTCACAGTGTAATATTTTCACAATCAAGGTGGACAAAATCCATTTTTGCAAGTGAGCAATATGTGTTTAAACATCACCTATTTCCGTAGAAGGATAACAATAGTTTCTCTGACACTATTTCCTCACTCTGTTGCTTGGCTGCACGTCGATACACGTCACACTTGTAAGAACATATAGTCGGTTCATGACTGGAAGAGACTTTCTTGAAGCCCTGCTAAAGATCTACTTTCAAGCCCATTTCGTATCCTTCTGCCAAAGGGTAAACAAACATTGCCATGTGGCAGTCACATGGCAATGTTTACATTCCACTGTGTGTGTACATGTGTTCGTACATGCACGTACCCATTATAAAAGTCATGTAATGTATATATTTATTAATGGATATTCCACAAGCGTAAAGTTTTTAATCTTGAGAATTTCACACAAAAGAATATGTGATGCAAGCGAAAAACATTTCATTATATAAACCCAAAATGTGAGTATTAAAAATTAGATGTTTCGTGTGCGTGCCTGTGTGTGTGTCTCTCTCTCTCTCTTTCTCTGTGTGTGTGTGTATATAGGTTTGATTTTGACTGGGGGATTGGGTGGGGGAGAAAAACTTTCACTATGATTACATATTATAGACACAATACTTTGCAATGAAATGTGTCAACATTCAAGGAGTCCATCCAACAACATTAACATGGCAACGCCAATCTCTCATAAGCCCCCAGATGGCCGTGCTGTAGAGAATTTGTGCGATTCTTGTTTAACCTAATATTTCATTTATCGGTTTTTTTATACTAATATCAGCTCTTTATTATTTGATTTTTCATAACGTATGACTTTAATTTGTGCTAACCTTCTCGTACAGATTCCTTTTGCTTTTGAAATCTGTATAAGAGATTACTCATAGTGCGTTCTAACGTGTTTAATATTTTTCAAATTTATTTCAGGTTTGCTTAAAATTTTATTTACTGTATTTTACGTTGTATGTTGCGGTAGTTTTTGTGTGCAGTCATGAGTTCTAGCAAGGTGAATAAAAGAGAAGTCACCAACGCCAACAGGACATCATTAACCTCACCGAATCGTTGTATTCACTAATTAGGCGAGGGGAAATGAAACCCTGCAACGTCGCGGAAAGAGTGGCAGAAATGTTGAAACTCTCCAAATCTACAGTGCTAAGGTATGTTAAAATATCTGTAGTATTAACCATTGCGTTTGCAAGTTGTGTGTGTTAAGATCAATTACGTTGGCCCACAAAATGTGTTTAAAAGAACATAAAGAAAATTTGTTAATAATTTGATAACGTCGTCGAACGTTGTCTACGTGTATTTTTAAAGTTTTATTTTGGTAATTATTAAGTTTATAGGGTTTCCTGTAAAAATAAAAATAATTCATTGAAAATCTTATATTTCCACTCTGCTAATGATGCAGAACACGAATATACGAGGGGCATTAACGTCCGACTAATTTCGTAATATGTGCCCACCTAACCTAACAGAACCTAACCCCACGATGAGTGAATCACTATTTTACATTTTTTAACTAACCTAGGATTGTAGGGTTATATAGTAACCAATACCTGCCACCTATTAAACTAACCTAAACTAACACACGGCAGAGCATATCACATTGTCACACATCATTTGTAAACAAACCCTTGTATGTTTTTGGTATCAGTAACTGTAGTTGACCCAGTAACTGAATTATGGTCCTTTTTAAATTATGCAAATTAGGTTGGCTATGTAGCACTGAAAGTGAAAAATATGACACTGATAATTTACAATAACTAAAAGACAATGGCTGTAGAACAGTGTGTTGGGGAAAATGCATTAATACACAACTGTTTTCTTAAAAGATTATGACTGCGATTTCATCGATTACGATGTCGTCTCATGTTTAGTGAAGCGATACAGATATGTTTAATAGTAGGGGAAGTTCCAGTTATATCGACTGTAATCTATTTAGTGACGTATAACAATGGCAATTAATGCCGCAATGTAACTTATAAATACAAAACAAGCTCCTTCTTCAGAATCTTAAAATGCACCATCTCTCCATAACCTATATAAAATTAATTGACTATAACAAACTCACTATAGAGGCAATTTTCCTTACCATTGTCAGTTGTCTTTATAATAAATTTCCACTGTATATATTGGGTTGTTTATGAAGAATCCCTCGCAGGGGTACACAAATTCCAACACAAAGTAGTTTTTATTTTTAATTACACATTGTAATACCACCTTTTGGTTAGGTGATTCATACACTCACATTTGAGTCTATATAACCCTACAATCCTAGGTTAGTGTAAAACCCAACAATCCTAGGTTAGTTTAAAAATGTAAAATAGTGATTCACCCATCGTGGGGATAGGTTCTGTTAGGTTAGGTGGGCACATGTTACGAAATTAGTCGGACGTTAATGCCCGTCGTATATTCGTGTTCTGCATCATTAGTGGAGTGGAAATATACCATTTTCCGTGAAATTATTGTTTTTTTTTTTTTTTTACAGAAAAGCCCCCTAAACTTAATAATTACCCAAATAAAACGTTAAAAAGACACGTAGACAACGTTCGACGATGTTATCAAGTTATTAACAAATTTTCTTTATGTTCTTGTAAACACATTTCGTAGGCCAACATAATTGACCTTAGCACACACAACTTGCAAACGCAATGGTTAATACTACATATATTTTAACATACCTTAGAACTGTGGATCTGAAGCGTTTCAACATTTCTGCCGCTCTTTCCGCGACGTTGCAGGGTTTCATTTCCCCTCGCCTAATTAGGGAATACAACGATTCGGTGAGGTTAATGATGTCCTGTTGGCGTTGGTGACTTATCTTTTATTCACCTTGCTAGAACTCATGACTGCACACAAAAACTACCGCAACATATAACGTAAAATACAATAAATAAAATTTTAAGCAAACCTGAAATAAATTTAAAAAATATTAAACACGTGAGAACGCACTACGAGTAATCTCTTATACAGGTATCAGAAACGAAAGAAATCGGCACAACGAGAAATAATAAAGAGAGGATATTAGTAAAAAAAAAAAAATTTAACTAGTAAATGAATTATTATTGGTTAAACAAGATAATCGCACCAATTTTCTGGCACGTGTGTCGACCNTCTTATACAGGTATCAGAAACCAAAGAAATCGGCACAACGAGAAATAATAAAGAGAGGATATTAGTAAAAAAAAAAAAATTTAACCAGTAAATGAATTATTATTGGTTAAACAAGATAATCGCACCAATTTTCTGGCACGTGTGTCGACCGCATCTCGCCAACAACACACGGAACGAAGGTTTGTAAACAAATGGCCGCTCTACTTTCCCCTTGAGCGTGATCTTGCGAGTATGCAAGAAACATTGAATTCAAAGTACGTTAGCATCACGTCATTAATAATTGGCATAATAAGATACAAGTCTTTTCGAAACCCATTTGTAAGCGATAAATTAACAATTACGTTAAAACTTTAGAACTATTTCCTCTCTTTGTGCTGGCAACCTAACGGCATAACTGTATCCGCGCTCGCCGCTGTTTGTAATGTTATATGCATGTAGCTAACGGCTAGGGTGTTTTTTCAAAGGTTGATTTTCAAAAGTTTCTTCCAGTCGTGAACCGACTATACGCGCGGTTGTGGTGGCACCGCGCGCTGCTAAACCAGTCACTTGCCTTCGCTCATCCAGTGCACGTGTCACGAGTCGTTTAACGGCAATTTGAAGTGCACATATTATTGGTGACAGAATTGTGTGTGTTAAGTGGTGAAATGTGTTTTGTTTATCCCTTTTTGTTTTCCCGGATCGGAGACTTTAAATCGTGAGTATGTCATACAATAATTAAACTTTAAAGTTACAGAAACAACGTGACTTTAGTACATTATTCTGTATTATTTCCGTTTGAATTCGCACGCTCCTCAGAAGTGAACGTATAGACTTTCTATATCGCAAAAACAATCTTGCGCATATTTGCGCACTTAAGTGATTTTCCCATTTCAGTAAAATGTCGCTACACATTCCTTACCGGACTTTATGTGATATATGGATAGTGACTCCACGGTCAACACGATTTAAATACGCACTGTCCGATGAAACAATATTGTCTATCAAGGCAACTATTAGGGCCTTTAGTCGCAAACCTTAAGAAAGATGGAACAAGCATCAAGCCTTCGCAAACGTTTTGAAGAAAATAATTCTTCCTGGTTTCAGGAGAGTCTAAAATTTCATGTTATTATAAAATAACAATCTAGCACATCCCGAGGTAAACCCGGTAGGCTTAAAAAGTCAATTAGTGAATGTAGCTTTAAGTCCAAAAAACGGAAATTTAAATGGCTACTTGAACAAATATGTTAAGAGGAGCTGTCATTGGCCACGGAACTGAAGTTGCGACAAAAACGAAAGATGGATTCTGCTTCAATTGTGCATGAGCTTGCAAGTGTCTCACCCCAGAGAGGGACTGCAATGAAGATGTCACGCGAAACGTGCCTCCAAAGACGAAGCAGGGCGAAACTTTCTCCAGATGAAGTTCTTGCTTTAAAAGTGAACGAGCACCAACGATTTGCCCTCTTTCGAAGTCTGAGAGATCACACATTTCACTGATCTCTTGTTTTAGCCGTCGCAGAACAAAGCGTATAATACACTGAAATATAACCTACAAGAATTGACACGTAAACTGTGCAATACATACACGTAGCATTATTTACACGGAAGCAGTGTTGCCAACATGCAACAAAATGTACTATATTGCATGGTGTTCATATTATTTTGTCCATACCCTGTATGAACTAAGCATACTTATAAGCATAGTTGGCCGTAATTTCTATACTGTCTAAGATAGTGTCACCCCTGACAACAAAAATGTGCACAACGTCACGTATGTTTTTAGCATACTTGGCCATAAATTCCGTACTGTGTAAGATACAGTTATTAAATTTGTGACATAGACATCACCCCCGATGACGAAAAGGATTGTATGGTGATTTATACCCCAAGCTTACTTATAGGCAGAGTTAGGTGTAACTTTCAAAGCGATTAGTTACCAAATTTGAAGCATAGACATCACCTCCGACAAGGAAAATTACCGCATGGTCAAGTATGTCCTAAGCACACCTAGGAAAATGACAGCTGGGTCAAGTAAAAAGGTATTTATAAAAATTAATAGCGTAAAAAAAATAATGGCAGTCTACCCAGTACCACGACTGCAGTCCTGCACGTTCATAATAATAAAACGTAAGGGACAAGCCACGGTCATCTATAAAATACATTTATAAAAATTAATATCGTGAAAACAATATTGTCTGTCTACCAAGTACCGCGACCACACTCCTGCACGTTCATATTAATAAAACAAATGGGACAAGCCAGAGCCATCTATAAAATAGATTAATAAAAAATTAAAACCGTGAAAAATATATTGACAGTCTACCCAGTATAGCGACCACACTCCTGCATGTTTATAATAATAAAGCAAATAATCGTTCATCTTTAGCTTTATTGATGTTAACCTAAGACGAAACGAACTGTAAACATACATCTATATCATTAAGGATGTTAATCTCAGGCGATCATGCACACCTCCAACCCGTGGTGAGGCGGAACGCCGTATACACGCACTACCTCACTGAGCATGAGCCGGAATGTAGTCGACACTCGCTCGCGGGAAACATATGTTCATTTTGTAATAAGTAGCAGATTAATTAGTCACTTACACCATATCATGGTCGCCCTCACACTTACCGTCCGCATGCCATAACCAAGCAGATGGCTCTCAGGCTTGGGACCGGGGCAGTACACTACGCTAGCAAAAAACACCGTCGCAATTTATTTTTCCTTAGACACAAACATGTCGTGTTTAAGGGGAAAAAACACCAGTGATGTCGTAAGCATAGTTTACATACGTTTTATGACACTGGAAAGGAAAAAAACCCACCTAAAAAAAACAAAGTGGACAAAGGAACTTACAGACAGACGACAGATAAGGGGAAGAGTGCAGTATATGCAGAATAAGAGGGAATAACTAGAGAATAAAAGCAAGTACTATACGACCACCAGTTACTACAGTGCTAGTGTGATACGAATACTATTTCACATTCTCAACCCCAGGTTGGAGACAATTCCCTTGTTCTATTATATTAACGATTGTAGAATGAGTAATAGTACACATATTATAACATGGCGGTATCATGCCTGGCAATATAAGAATATATCATGCACGAGCTACAACATGCTACCAGTCAGCATACCTGACAATATGAATAAGACCCTGCATGTACTACAGTATGCTGGAAAAACAAACAACTATCCCTCAAAAGCATACCTGACAAGATGAATATGACTCTTATATGTGCTACAGTATGCTGCTGGAAAAAAACGGTACATACAGAGGAAATACTGATAACATGCTGCCTGACAAGATAAGGATATCTCTTGCATAAGCTACTGCATGCTGCCAGCCATCACACCTGACAAGATTAATATGGCTCTTGAATGTGCTATAGAATTTGGAACAGTGTACAAGAACGTACACAAGTGGTTACAGAAACAGAACATACAGCTACCATCCCTCAACAGCATACCTGACAAGATGAATATAGCTCTTGCACGTGCTGCAGTATGCTGCCGGAAAAAAACACACACCAGTGGGAGAGGGGAATGGAAGCGCTTCTGCTTCGACAAACCTGAGACGAGGAACTGCCCGCTCCAGAGGTGCTTTATTTAAGTATGGTAGCCATAGGGGCGGTATGTATGACATCGTCCAGGATCTTACACTTGTCGTCCATCGACGAAAGAGCTAGCTTGTTGGTACATTCTATATATACAGCTATAAGTGCCATAAAAATAAAAGTATTAAACCATAAAAAAATATTTTTATTCAATATAAGTACAATGGGAGTAGTAAGAAATAGAGCATTCGAACACAGGTTCGCAACAGGGAGCCGGGAGCCCCGGATGCAAGAGCAGGAGGAATGCATTTGCAGGAGGTTTTTTTCCCCCAAAGTGTCCCTTTTTTCCCTCAAAATGGCGCATATAAACCTACTAAATACCACTTTTTACCTAAAAAGGTCCTTTTTTTCCCTCAAAATTTCCTTAATTTCCCTCCAAAAATTATTTTTTTCAAAATAGCTTCAATGACTTCACAATGTGGCTAAGTGACTCCTTTTTGGGAAATGAGGAGCGGAGGAGCTGATTGGCCTTCTCATAGTCGACCCCTACCACACTTCACGCTGTTGAATTCACAGCCTATGCTAACTTATAAGCATACTTGTACGTAATTTCCGAACCGTTTATGATGTAGGTGCCAAATTCAAAACATAGGCCTCGGCGGCAACAAGTGATATTACCAAATAGGCATTTAAGGCCTATGTTAACTTATAAGCAGAGTTGGGCGTAATTCCCGAACCGTTTTAGACGTAGATGCCAAATTCGTAACATGGTACTCGTTACCAACAAGCAAAATTACCCAATGGTCATTTAAGCCCTATGCTGACTTATAAGCACAGTTGCTGTAATTTCCGAACCGTTTATGATGTAGATGCCAAATTCGTAACATAGGCCTCGGTGCCAACGAAAACAATTACCATATAGTAATTTAAGCCCTCTGCTAACTTATAAGCATAGTTGGCCATAATTTCCGAACCATTGTAGATGTAGGTGCCAAATTCGCAACATAGGCCTCAATGCAAACGAAAACAATTACCAAATAGTCATTAAACCCAATCTGCTAACTTATAAGCATAGTTGGCCATAATTTCCGAACCGTTTAAGATGTAGGCGTGAAATTCGTAACATAGGCCTCGGCCCCAACAAGCAAATTTACCAAATAGTCATTTAAGCCATATGGTAACTTATAAGCATAGTTGGCCATAATTTCCGAACTGTTTAAGATGTAGGCTCCAAATTCGCAACATAGGCCTCAATGCCAACAAGCAAAATTAGCAAATAGCCATTTAAGCCCTATGCTAACTTATAANTGCTAACTTATAAGCATAGTTGGCCATAATTTCCGAACCGTTTAAGATGTAGGCGTGAAATTCGTAACATAGGCCTTGGCCCCAACAAGCAAATTTACCAAATAGTCATTTAAGCCATATGGTAACTTATAAGCATAGTTGGCCATAATTTCCGAACTGTTTAAGATGTAGGCTCGAAATTCGCAACATAGGCCTCAATGCCAACAAGCAAAATTAGCAAATAGCCATTTAAGCCCTATGCTAACTTATAANGAAATTCGCAACATAGGCCTCAATGCCAACAAGCAAAATTAGCAAATAGCCATTTAAGCCCTATGCTAACTTATAAGCATTGTTGGCCGTAATTTCCGAACCGTTTAAAATGCAGGTGCAAAATTTTTAAACTAGTCCTCAACGTCAACAATGATAAATATCAAATAGTCATTTAAGCCCTATGCTAACTTATAAGCAAAGTAGGGCATTATTTCAGAACCATTTAAGATGTAGATTTCAAATTCGTAACAAGGTCCTCGGCGCCAACAAGGAAAATTAATAAATAGTCATTTAAGCCCTACGCTAACTTATAAGCATAGTTGACTGTTATTCACGAACCGTTTATGATGTAGGCGTCAAATTCGTAATATAGGCCTCGACGCCAACAAAGCAAATTATCATATAGTCATTTAAGCTCTATGCCAACTTATTACCATAGTAAGTCATAATTCCCGAACTTATAAGCATAGTTGGCAATAATTTTCGAACCGTTTAAGATGTAGGCGCGAAATTCGTAACATAGGCCTCGGCCCCAACAAGAAAATTTACCAAATAGTCATTTAGCCCTATGGTAACTTATAANCGAAATTCGTAACATAGGCCTCGGCCCCAACAAGAAAATTTACCAAATAGTCATTTAGCCCTATGGTAACTTATAAGCATAGTTTTCTGTAATTTACAAACTGTTTAAGATGTAGGCACCAAATTCGTAACATAGGCATCGACACCAACAAGGAAAATTAACAAATATGGAAAGAAAACACTATTCTGTTTCCACAGATGCCCCATATGTAACTAGTTCACTGACATATCCGATAAAAGAATCTTAATAGTAAGTTTTTCCGTTTAAAAGAATTATTATGCCATTTACACTTTAATATCCACGAATGTAAAATGAAAACAATGCATCCTGTAAATGATATGATGCAGTAGTGATGTGATTGTTCCTGCAATTGTTTTCATAGTAGTGTGTGTTGCCTTTTATACTTTATCATTGTTTATGGTTGGGCAGACTCTGAGATAACCTATGTATATATGTTTGGGAAGACTCCGAAATAACTCTCCAGGCTTGGCCTGCAAGAGTGTGATGTATATTTCGTAGGAAAAACTTAAATGCTAATCTAATTTGGGAAGACTTAACCCTTTTTAGATGACGAGAGTGATGTTATGAAGTTGTCGAACGTATCTTAAACTATAAGATACGGAACTTTTGTCGGCGCGTTCTCACACTGAAATGTCTTGAGTCATCACCACACAGTAATTGCTATCAATTATGAGTCGCCACTGCAGTGGCATTTAAGAACGCCGTTAAAGACGAATTATGATGAATGTGTCGGCGCGAAGGCGGCCAGACGACTTAACTTCTGAGTCAGTGCCAGTGGTATTTAAGAACACCGTTAAAGACGAATTATATCGTTTGAGTCACTGCTGTGCGACAAAATTGATTTTAATTTACGTGATGCCACCACAAAAACCTGCAGCTGCAATGTTTTGAGTCATCACCATGAGGTAATTTATGTCAATTATGGTAATTTTCAGGTCGCGGCGCACTCCAAAGATGCAACCTGCAGTCTGAGTTATCATCACACAGCAATTGATTTAATTTACATTAATTTACGGACGTCTCCAAAACCTGCAGCTGCACTAGTCTTCGGGGAGGTTGTTGGACAGAGAAATTAAAGAAGATCTACGAACCGAGGGGTAGCATCATGCAACCCCTTTTGGGGGAAAAGGCGTGAAAAAAGTTTTTTCAAATTGTGTTTCATTTGGATATGGGTGGTTTTAATGTGACTTTAATTTTGAACACCTATACATTTCTACTTTAGCACGAAGATTAGTTTTTATAACTAAAAACCACTGTTTTATGACCATGTAAAATAAAATGTATTAATTAACCTTGGAACTCTTTCTTATCGCGTATTTTGGGCTGGCTTAATGTGTGTCGGTAGTGCATTCAGAATATCCAATGGAATATTAACTTTTGTTCATTAGTACATCAGCTGATACAGGATTTTGTAAATGGCACGTTGTTTGTTTTCAATACGTCAAGTTGCCGCTCACTGACTGTCGGAATGTGGCCTTCTCATATGAAATGAACTTTAAAATCTAGCCGGGGAAAGCGCGCTGCGTTTTCTTCTTATTTTCCAAATGAATAGAGCCCGTAAGTGTACGCTCTTCAGTGTGTATAAACTTTATGAACACCATCCATATTATTTTGGCGAAATTTTGCTAGAGGACTGTTCGAATACTTTATTTTCATTTTACATTCGTGGATATTAAAGTGTAAATGCCATAATATATTCTTTTAAAACAGATAAACTTACTATTAAGATATNTTTTACATTCGTGGATATTAAAGTGTAAATGCCATAATATATTCTTTTAAAACAGATAAACTTACTATTAAGATATTTTTTTCGGATATATCAGTGAACTAGTTACATATGGGGCATCTGTGGCATTAGTATAGTGTTTTATTTCCATGTATAAGGGGCCACTGTGGCTAAGACCGACTGACGCCCACCAAGGCGAACCAGGCTCAATTCCCGGCCAGTTCACTCCGAATTTATGCACGTAGTGATGGTACCGGATGATACCTCTGTCCATCGGGTTTTCTCAGGATATTCCGTTTTCCCGCCCTTGCATTCCGGCGCTGCCCCATACTCGCCTCGCTTCACCCTTGTCTTTCAAGACCTCGATGTTAAGAGCCATCCAAATCTCTTCTCACTCATTCATTCACTGACTCACTCCGGCATGCACTCAACTCTTAACTCACGTTTCATGCCTAGCACTAGGAATCACCGTACGTAGTTGAAAAATATCGTCGCCCTGCCTACTTAAGTCAATGTGGTATCGAATACATGCGAATAATCAAATTTTATGATGTCACATTAGTTTTCAACCCGAAAACATGAGCCCGAAAAATATAACACTTGGTTTATGCGCATACACAATTCTATGCTTATAAATATGACGCTCCCCGCGTCCATGCATTTTTGGCCGTCAGAACACACGCGCTAGCGAAGCCTGCCGGCGGTAAACACCAATAAATATTAAGGGTGGCGGACGTGTCCAAAAAAAGGATCCCGCGCCTCACAGCTGCAAAGACGGGCCACCCAAGTTTTCTGCACGTGCAGACGGCATCCGGAGGCAACGGAAGGCACCAGGGCGCGAACACAGCTACACTAGGCAGCTGCCCCAAGATACGCCGAGGTCCCACGACCCAGGGCTTCACCGCAATAAAACACTGAGAGCTTTTGGGGCGAGCGTGCGGAGAGAATAGCGGCAAGGCAGGGGAACCACACATACGCCAAGCCAAGAGGCCACCCAAATATTTCCGCATGCACAGGACGAAGTGCTTAAACTTGTAAACCAGGATCGAG
>NQII01000459.1:492044-709020 GCA_002778355.1 Clitarchus hookeri | reverse complement strand
AGTCCAGAGTCAGTCCGGAGTGTGGAAGGAGAGCAGTGAGTCCTAGGAACGAGACGTCCGGTTCGGATCCGGACGACGTCAGCGAGACACGAGCCGTCAGTTGGGAGACGTCAACGAGACGATCAGCCGCGTAACGAGCAGAAAGTGGCACGGAAGTTCGGTACTGCCACTCCGGGATGCGCAGATAGCCAGTCAAGACATTAAGGGGTTCGCCAAATCCGGACGCGAGTTAACCCGCCAGTTTACCGCAGAAGCCAGCCAGTTCCAGTCAGTTGCAACGCACCGAGGAAGGGAGGGTCGAGTGGTGAGCTTCGCCGTGAAGGCCACGTCGAGCTAGTGGGAGTGTCCAGCCGGGACGTGGTAGGGCAGAGAACAGGCCGTTACTGCCCTACATCGAGAAGGGGAGCGAGGGACGAGTCCTACCGTAGGGCGTCCGCTCAAGGAGAAGCAAGCAGCGTGCAACAGACCTAGAACAGAGGCCGTCAAACGGGACGTACGGCGGGAAGCATCCGAGAAAACCCGGGCAGTCAGCGGACGGGCGTCGAGGAGCGCGGAGCGGGTCGCCAACGACGGGCAGCCGACGAGAGTCCGAAGGCGCGGAGCGATTCCAGAAGAGCCAGCCGACATCAGACGCAGAGTCCTGCCAGTTCCGGAAACCAGATAAGTACAGTCATCCAGCGTGTGTGAAGAGTACTACCCCCCTACACCCCCCCTTTGTATAAACGGGAAGGAGTTGTCTCTAGAGCTCGTGAGTGAATTATAACTTGTTCAAGGAATAATAAAACTAGATTGTTTTTTTGAACTCCAATCGCCATGTGTTTTCTTCAGTAGTAAATTGGTCCTTTAGACAACAGTGTCAATCACCTTCCTCCTAAACCACAGCTCTGGGNTTCAGTAGTAAATTGGTCCTTTAGACAACAGTGTCAATCACCTTCCTCCTAAACCACAGCTCTGGGAGTTGTCAAATAGTGGTGATCATTGTCTCGTAATGACAGGATATGACATATTATTTTCATTATCTTTGGAAATACGAAATCGTAGACATGATGCTTGAAATATCAATTTAAAAGTTAAATAAAAATGTATTTATTTAAATACATGACTTTTATTTATACAATTATGATTTCATAATCTATGGTTGTGGCATCATATACTGCAAATCCGTCTTGCTAATACGAATCCACAGACAGACACATTGCTCGGCTTTATCTTTTAAATAAATTTTTAAAGTGAAATTAAACATATCACATTAATTACAAAAATGTTATTTATAAAATCAGTTTTTGCATAATTGATGCATGTTATATTATAATCAAATTATTTTGTTATCCCTTTATTTATAAAATTATGCATTTTCAGTGCTGGGAAATTGTAGTCAACTAAGCTTAAAAAAGGGCTTATGGCATAATTGCCCTTCCACCCTGATCGTTGCTGGAATCGATGCCGGTGATATGAATATGTTTTGGCTATATCCTAAACAGTTCGGAAATTATGGCTTATTATGCTTTTAAGTTAGCATAGTGCTTAAATGATTATTTGGTAATTTTCTTTGTTGGCATCGAGGCCTATGTTACGAATTTGAGATCTACATCTTAAATGGTTCGTAAATTACGCCCAACTATGATTATAAGTTAGCATAGGTCTTAAATTACTATTAAATGACTATCCTTGATGGCATCGAGGCCTATGTTACGAATTTGGTGCCTACATCTTAAATGGTTCGGAAAGAATGTTCTATTATGCTTATAAGTTAGCATAGGGCTTAAATGCCTATTTGATAATTATCCTTGTTGATGTTGAGGCCTAGTTTGCGAATTTGGCGCCTGCATTTTAAACGGTTCGGGAATAATGGTTAACTATGCTTATAAGTTAGCATAGAGCTCAAATGACTATTCGGTAATTATTCTTGTTGGTGTCGAGGCCTATGTTACGAATTTCGCGCCTACATTTTAAATGGTTCGGAAATTATGGCTAACTATGCTTATAAATTAGCATAGGGCTTAAATGACTATTTGGTAATTTTGCTTGATGGCGTTGAGGCCTATGTTGCGAATTTGGCACCTACATCTAAAATGGTTCGGAAATTACTTAAAATTATGCTTATAAGTTAGCATAGGGCTTTAATGACTATTTGGTAATTTTGCTTGTTGGATCTGAGGCCTATGTTACGAATTTGGCGTCTACATTTAAAATGGTTCGGAAATTATGGCCAACTATGCTTATAAGTTAATATATGGCTTAAATGACTATTTGGTAATTTTGTTTGTTGACGCCGAGGCCTATGTTACGACTTTGTCGTCTACATCTTAAATTGTTCGGAAATTACGGCAAACTATGCTTATAAGTTATCATAGGGCTTAAATGACTATTTTGTAATTATCGTTGTTTGCGCCGAGGCCTATGTTACGAATTTGACGTCTAGATCATACGCAGTTCGGAAATTACGCCCAACTTTACTTATAAGTTAGCACAGGGCTTCAATTACTTTGGTAATTTTACTTGTTGTCGCCGAGGCCTTTGTTACGAATTTGGCGCCTACATCATAAACGGTTCGGAAATTGCGGGCAACTATGCTTATAAGTTTGCATATGCTGTGAATGCAAGAACATGAAGTATGGTAGGGGTCGACTCTGAGAAGGCCCCTCAGTTCCTTCGCTCCTCATTGCCCAAAAAGGAGTCACTTAGCTACATTGTGGGGTCATTGAAGGTATTTTGAATAAAATAATATTTGGAGGGAATATAGGGAAATTTCGAGGGAAAAAAAGGACTTTTTGAGGGAAATAGTGACATTTAGAAGGATATATGCGCCATTTTGAGGGGGAAAGGGACATTTAGGGGGGAAAAACCTCCTGCAAATGCATTCCTCCTGCAAATGCATTCTGGGACTCCCGGCTCCTTGTTGCGAACCTGTGTTTAATGCTCTATTTCCTACTACTAATGGGGTTAAGTATACATTAGCGTATACCATCATGAATTTGGGTACGCAATATAAATCTTCTTCACAGAATATGTATTGGAATAAAAGTTCCCAGTAGTGTTTACCAACTTAAAAAAAGCTTCGAATAATAGTTTGCCTCTTTACGGTTTAACATTTGTAAATGAAAATACTAGGCTAGAGATTTTGATCGAATATCGTCTCTATGCTATTTATTACACAGTTATATAAACGACCCATCAATTCATTAGATGATATAATTTGAGAAATAGATTCTTCATTTACTATTTAAAATAATATTTTTAAGAATGAATAACTTTTAAATATATTTGATAATCATCTCCATTTAAGTAGTAGAATAAACCGATGTATCTGGTTAATTAATACTACACTGGCTAGCCAAAAAACTGGCATATGCCAACGAATGCAAATAACAGAGGTATGGAAACAATCAGAGTAACGTGATGCGGTCGGCAGTGCCTATATAAGACCACAAGCATCTGGCAAAGCTGTTAGATCCGTTACAGCGGCTACAATGGCAGGTTATCTATATTTAGGTGAGATTGAACGTGGTGTTATAGTCGGCGCACGAGAGATGGGACATAGCATCTCCGAGGTAGCGACAAAATTTTGATTTCTGAGTACGACCATTTCACGAGTGTACCGTGAATATCGGCAATACAGTAAAACATCAAATCTTAGACATCGCTGCGGCTGGAAAAAGTTCGTGAACGAACGGGACAAACGACGACTGACGAGAATCAATGAACGTGAGAGATGTGCAGCCTTTTCTCAAATTGGCGCAGATTTCAATGATGGGGCATTGAAAAGTGCCAGGGTGCGAACTATTCAACGCACCATCATTGATATGGGCTTTCGGAGCCGAAGACCCACTCGTGTACCGTTGTTGACTTCACGAAACATAGCTTTACGCCTCGCCTGCGCCCGCCAACACTGCCCTTGGACTGTTGATGACTGGAAATACGTTGCCTGGTCTGACAAGTCTCGTTTCCAATTGTATCGGGTGGATGGATGTGTACAGGTATGGAGACATCCTCATGAATCCATGGACCCTACATAGAAACAGGGGACTGTTCAAGTAGGTGAAGGCTCTGTTATGGTATGGGGCGTGTGCAGTTGGCGTGAAATGGGACCCCTGATACGTCTAGATACGACTCTGACAGGTGACAGATACGTAAGCATCCTGTCCGATCACCTGCACCCATTCATGTCCATTGTGCATTCCGACGGACGTGGATTATTCCAGCAGGAAAATGCGACACCCCACACATCGAGAGCTGCTACCGAGTGGCTCCAGGAATACTCCTTTGACTTTAGACACTTCCATTGACCACCTAAATCACCAGACATGAACATTATTGAGCATATCTGGGATGCCTTGCAAAGTGCTGTTCAGAAGAGATCTCCACCGCCTCGCACTCCTATGGATTTGTGGATTGCCCTTCAGGATTCATGGTGTGAATTGCCTCCTGCATACCTTCAGACATTAGTGCAGTCCATGCCATGTGGTCTTGTGGCTCTTCTGGGTGCTCGCGGGGGCCCTACACGAATATGACAGATAAGAGGGTCAGGAGAGAGAAATGATCTATCACCAGTCGCATCAGACGAATAACTGTACTGTTTGGTGACTCGGTCCATCTTAGACTCGTATACCTGCAGAGCCTGGGATGAAACAAGCAAGAAATTTGAAATGATATTTTTTCTATCGGCGCACTGAAGCTAGAAGTGATAGAAACTTTAGCAGCCGGGCAAGTATTACAACTGAAAGGTGTGAGGGCGTATGCATACATATTCGCTTGGTTGCCTTATGATGGACAATGTTACATAACCGATGAGCCGGTCCTCGATTACACACTGAAGGCCTGCTCCCCACTACAGCTTGTGCTCTGAGTAAGAGAGAGTGAGAAATCCTCATAGTTGAAACAATACATTTTAGAAAATACATAATTTACAATGGTTACACTTGGTTACACTATAGTATCCTTAAAATAAATTGTATTTTTTCTCACATCATAAAACACGACTAACTCTAAAACAAATATACCTTTAGTTGTAATGGGGAAAAAGAAAGTACCACACATATCGCTTGTTGCTTAACAAAGGCATGGAAGTATTGGGAAAGAGAAATAAAATTTTGTATTTGTGTTTTTTCTCAGTGTGCATATACACTGAAGTGCTAATCCCAAAGCATTTGCGTATGACCATAGTTAGAAATAGACAAGTGTGGGATAGTGATGCCAGGTGCGGGAGTGGAGGACTGGCATCGGCCATCTTTGATGATGTAATTTGTTTACTTGCTTCCTTTTTCTTTTACGGTCACCATTTTGGAAGGTGAGGTATGCAAGCTTGGTATCTGAGTACTGCAAGAGATTTAATCTTTCTGTTTGTCATGATATTTAATGAAAATATTAGACCACTATAACAACATCCTACCGTTTTCACAATGTCTTCTCGCCGAGAGAGAATTAAGTTCTGAGTGATGCACGGAGGTACGAACTGTTTTTACAGGCCTAAATGCAAATAGGGCAGGCGGAAGTGACATCCTCTACGAACAACAGATTATACGAAGCTATATTTTAAATTGTAATGCTTGGTGTAATCAGACGAAATACATTGATTACTTGCACTGTATATCTGAATTTCTCTCGTAAAAGGACATGCATGTGTTATATGTAATTCGGGTGGTAGGTAAGTGCTCGTAACTATTTTCCTTTTCATTAAATGTTTTTATATCTGTTTGCATAAGTGTTAATATTATCGTTCTCACAATTCACAGCGAAGATTTTTTCGCCTATCATAGTGTACAGCGCATGATGCTCACACATATGTATTTGTCTGTAAATGTGAATAACTATTTACTTTTATAATAATTTTTTTTTAATCTGTGTGTCTCAGTGTCGTCTCGCTCTCTCCCTTTCACGCGGCTAATAGTTTAAATGCATGTTGTTTTGTATGTGCTTATAGTTCTGCTAATATATAAATGGTACATTTTAAAAATGAGTATATACATATATGTATTTAAAATATAATAAATTGATAGTTTGAACTGTATAACTGAATTACTCTCGTAAAGGAAAGAACATGTGTTACTCGGCTGGTGTGGCACACTAGGGTCTGACGTAACACTCTTTTGGCTAGTGTTCTGTGTCAACCCTTCTCTTGTCGAGACCTGCACGGTGTTCGCACTGGCCGTCGGCTCTCTAGGGAAAGCACTACAGATTCTCATGATGTTAGTTGATTGTGCGAAGTCGGTTGGGTCGGATGTTTTTCTCTGCTAGTGTTGTGATTGCTGGTTGTTATCTAAATGCGAGGGTTAGTTTCAGTTGATTTGAAAGGAAGACGTTCGCTATTTTGTTGTATTGGCCAGGATGGTCTGGTATTGTATAACATCGTTTAACAAACTGCTTACAGCACTCTATGCTTGTGTAATATGTAATTGTGCTGGTTGGTAAGTGCTTATAACTATTCATTACTGCCCCCTCTCAGACGAGAAGGTATTGTATAACCACAGGCCAGGCAGCGCGACAGATGGCGACCGAGAACGCATCAGCATAATATGTAGTTAGGATGGCAGTCCCGCAACCCCCTTCCCAGGTAGGCAGCTATTGTATAACCTCAGGCCGGGCAGCGCGGCAATGGGAGCCACCAACACATTAACTATATGATAGTGTTTATTTATATTAAGACATACGTGTTTTAACGTAACGAAACCTTTTACTATGTAAGGCCTGTTAACATTGCAATTATAAATGACATTTTTTTATGGCTGGTTGTTGAGGGTAACCCATGCCAGAGATAACTCGATCTGCCGATTCTTGTGTAGGGCTGATGATGATCGTTTATATTATCATATAAGTATATTAGAGTCACCACAATTATGTGCATCATGCATGTATCACATTTGTGTATATCTTGATTTTTGCATATCGCAGTTTGTTGTAAGTTATCCATGCTAGCATTTATTTATGTTTACATTTTCACATTAATTTATCCAGTTTGATTCTCATTGGTCGGATAAAGGAGGCTAGCAGTCACTAACGGGATATTGTGTTGGTAAACACTTGCGCTATCATGCGACAAGTGTGTAGATGGTGGGCATGGATAAGTACTTGCAGGTCGATGTGTATGTATGTGTTATTTCAGACCCTACATACCTGTTGTTTCGGAAATTACAGTCAACTATACTTATAAGTTGACAGAGGCGATGCATATGTTACGAATTTGGTGACTGTATCTTAAGCTGCAGTCTTCACGTTGTTCAGGATCTACTAAATTATGAAACTGCGGTTATTGTTCTTGATGTTTTGCACATCCACCTCCTTCATGGAGAAGTGGTCACAGAAGACTGTAGCAACTGTGAGGTAACGACCATTGCGTGGATCGCAGGTAGCCATCATCAGGTTACTGATTTTTAAAATATGCTGGGTTAGCTCTGGCACAGAGGATGACGACTAGGATACGAATTTGATGACTGTATCTTAAATGTTTGGGAAATTATGGCCAACTATGCCTATAAGTATGCATAGGTCATAAATGACGCTGCGATAATTTTCCTTGTTGGAGCTGATTTCTATGCTACGAATTTGTCTACTGTATTTCAAATGGTTCGAAAATACAGCCATTTATGCTTATAAGTTCATAAAGGACATAAATGGTGCTGCGATCATTTTCGTTGATTGGGGCGATTTCTATGTTACGAATTTGGTGACTATATTATAAGGATCCGAAATTTTTGTCAACTATGCTTATAACTATGCATAGGGCATAAATGACACTGAGACCTTTTGCGTTGTCGGGAGTGATGCTTATGCCACGAATTTGGTGCTCCTATCGTAAACGGTTCGGAAATTACGGCCAACTGTGCTTATAAGTGCGCTTAAAGCATAAATGACCCTGGTATTATTTTCGTTGTCGGAAGTGATGACTATTTACGAATTTGGTTCCTGTTTCGTAAATGGATCGGAAATTATGGCCAATTATGCTTTTAAGTATGCATAGGGCATAAATTACCCTTGCGATTATTTTCGTTGTCTGGGGTGATGTATATGTTACGATTTGGCTACTGTATCTTAAACGGATAGGATATTATGGGCAAAAATGCTTAAAAGTATGCATAGGGCATAATATTTTGTGACTGTATCTTAACTGATTCGGAAATTATGGCAAAATATGCTTATAGGTTCGCATAGGGCATGAAATAACCTGTGATAATTATCGTTGCTGGGGATGTAGCCTATGTTACGAATTTGGCAACTGTATTTTAAATGGTTTGGTTTTTATGGTTAACTATGCTTACAAATTCGCATAGGGCATAAATTATCCTGCGATCATTTTCGATGTCGGGTGCGATGTTAAGGTTACGAATTTGGCGACTGTATCATAAATGGTTCGGAAATTACAGCCAACTATGCTTATAAGTACACGTAGGGCATAAATGGCCCTACGATCATTACCGTTGTCAGGGTTGATGTGTTTATTATGAATTTGGTAACTGTATCTTAAACGGATCGTAAATTTTGGTTAAGAATCCTTATAAGTATGCATAGGGTGACAGAGCATGGAACAAGGTATTCGAATTAGGGAAGACTTGATAAAAACCCTCTCGCTTGGTATGTAAGAGTATGGAACAAGATATTTGAATTCGGGAAGACTCTGAGAAAATCCCCTGGCTTGGAATTCCAGTCGGTGCATCCTAACAGGGATTGGCAGGGGCTAAACTCTTTCGAGAGACTCGCGTACTTTTGGGAAGGCTCGGAGAAAACCCCCTCGCTTGGACCTCAGGAACATAAGGAAGGGAAACAAGATGGCCATCGGTACTGGGTGCCCAAATGGCCGCCGTCGAAGAGTATGGAACAAGGTATTCGAATTCGAGAAAACCCTGTGAAAATATCCTTGCTTGAAATGCAAAAGCATGAAGTAGGGAAGAAATTAATTTGGAATGCAAGAGCATGATGTAGGGGAACAAGATACCCATCGGTACTGATAGCTAACATGACCACCTTTGGTACTGACTGACAAATGGATGGCATCCTCTGAGAAAAGAGGAATGAAAGAGAATGAGGTAGGGACAACTGGTAGGAATGCGGGAGCATGAAGTATGGACCATGATTGACGATTTTGGCCAGGAATGCAAGAACATGAGGTAGTACCAACTAGTTGGAAGTAATGTAAGAGCATGAAGTAGGGGTGTTCTGTAGGAATGCAAGAGAATGAAGTAACATCATCTGGTAGTAAGGATTGTAAGAGCATGAACCTCCAGGTCGAATGTGAAAGGATGGCAGAAATAATATGAGAAAACCAGTGGAATGATAGAGTATGATGAAAGAAGTTGCATGGCTAGGGGGCAACGAACACGAACATTCTTCAGCCAAGATTGATGGTGCTGGCTTGTCAGTGACGAGATACTTTCAAGATCCTCGCATAGCCAATCAGTGACGAGGATTTTTCGAGAACCTCGCATAGCATGCAAGGCTAATCCCTCAATCCGTCATTTTCCCAAAAAGGAGTCATTTATACCGATTGTGGAGTCATGAGAAATTTCAGCCGGATTGTGCTTGACGTATATTTTTTGAGGAAAATTCGTAAAATTTTGAAGGAAATTCAGAACATTTTCCGGCAAATTTGGCCGCTTTTACAGGTACTGGCTGCCAAGATGGCCACCGTAGGAAGATAAAAAAGGAGAAAACTGACAAAATGATGTCATCCAAGATGGGCAACGTCAGTCCTCCAGTCCCGAACCCGGCACCCATGTCCTACAGTTGTCTATTTCTATCTACTTATAACGTTTTATCTTTCCTTTAAATAAAAAAAATTTATATACAGAATTAATTTTACGGGCAATGGTTGCTAGTGGCATTTCGCTGTCTATGGTGTAAATGCATGGAAATTATTTTTCAGGTGCTAATAAGTACATATTTAAAACTTGAAAAAAAATGTCTTTGATTCAGACTATAATGTTAATTTTTTTTAATTTGCTTGTGCTGACCTTTCATATTTTTTATGATGGAATGTATTTTTTGATAGGCGGGGACATATGGTACCATACTAATCTAACAACGCGACTCGTGGCAGGAAGAAGGTCGGTTTTAAATTATTTAGACAATAATTACTTACAAATAACCGCACGAATTATCGTCATGAATTTAAAAACACAACGCACTTAATACATTTTTTAAAAGTATAATATATAGAATATGATAGTAAACTTGTGAGAATGGAGAAGGTGTAAGTAAGAAAGTGGGAAAGAGAGAGATAGAGAGAGAGAGAGAGGGAAATAAAGACAGAAGGAAATAGAGACAGAGGAAAATATAGGCTAAGGGAAATAGAGACATTGGCACAGAGAAAGGGAAAGAGGGAGCAGGAAAGGGAAAGAAAGAGAGAGGAAGACATAGTTATGCATGGTTTCGCAAAAGTTGGTGCCCATGCGAATTTTAAAAATCACTTAAATACTTAATTTGTAAAAAACGTTTACCTGCCATTGCATCAAGTTTTTTAATATAGATATAATAATTCCGATAATCAGAGTTAAAAAAGTCTACATTATATACATTATATGAATACTTACTGACAGATGAAGAAACCAATTTTAATTCAAATAATATATTTAAAAAATTCGATTTAACACTCCCTATGCCTATAAAAGTAGTATGGATACCAGAAACATACATTTATACACTACGTGTTATCGGATGTAACCACAGAGCTCCTTCGGGTAGGCCAGAAATCCCGAGTCGAACCTAAGAAGAGGATCCCTAGATCCTCTGAGGCCTGCCGAGCACTTCCGATTCGAGCCGAAGACTCCCAGCCACAGCCACAGCCCAGCCACACACTCCCATTTAAAATACATTGGGTCAAAATCGTCATATATATTCACTACTGACGTAAAACAAAACAAAGTCCTGAAAATGAGCAGTGTCACAAACCTGCGCAGCTCGGTGTTCGTAACAGTAATACTTAAAAAACAATTTCCAAACCTTTTAGAAGAACTAAGGCTTTGTTGGTATCTCGCTTTGCCCTCATGCTAATGACCAGTATACAACAAATTATCATAATAACGAACTGAACCTTGGACAACTTCAAGTGACAAAACTACGATCGAAGTACGACTCGTATTCTTATTTCCATGCGTCAGTTGCTGAACAAGACTTCGAGCGCATTAATAACTCCGTTTTCCGGGCTGCAGTATGTCTAATTTTTTTATTCTACGGAAGATTGAAACCTGATTTTTTTTTTCACGCGAGGCTGTCCAATCTGACACTTCAACGAGTTCCCTGGATTTCCAACAGAAAGTATCGCAGTTGTCCGCATCCACCTCCGCACAGTCTCCTGGGCCAGTGCAGGTGCTGCGACATTATGCAAATAAGGACAACCATCTGTACTGAACTTCTTATCTATATTCAATACGTCCGCGGACTGAGAACCAAAGCATCTGCTTTTGGTGACAACTCTAATTGCAAATAACTATCCGATTATTTGTCTTACTGAAACTTGGTTGAAAATAAATTATTTAAACTCACAGGACTTTCCTCCTTATTTTGCAGTTTATGGAAATAATCGTGATTTGGAAGCGCCCTCATTAACTAAGGGAGGTGGAGTCCTTATAGCTATGGATAAGAACATATTTCATTGTATAAAACATTGAAATTATTTCATATTAAAAAAATATTGAATAAGTTTGGATAGAACTTTCTATAACCACTAGTTATAAAATTTTAGTTGGAAATTGTATTCCCCCCCCCCTTCTTATAAAAGTGGTTGCTTTTCAAAATTATATGAAATTTTTTTAATAGAAATTATTGTATTATCCAAAACCAATAATTCGTGTTTGGAGATTTTAATGTTCCAGGAAATCATTGGATGTTTGAACACACACAAGATATTTTATATTATTATTATAAAATAATAGCGCAAATATTGCTTACATTAATAAATTATTTAATCAATTTAATTTTACAACAATACACCAATACAACAATACACTAACAGTACCGGCGTTCACTAGATCTCATTTCAACTATTGAAGATTTTAATGAATTAGTTAAGTGTAATAATCCTGTTATAAATCAGGATAGTTTCCATCCTGCATTAAAAGTTTTATACGTAATATTACGTATAAAACTTTTAATGTTATATCTCATAAGTTTACATATAGCAATTATGCAAAAGGAGACTATTTATCCACCAAGGACGAAGTCATATGCTGGTCACACGCACACTTTAAAATGAATGATTCGTCCGAATAGTTTCACTCCTTTTGATCGCTGGCCCGAACAGTTACTTGAAATGCAAGATTTTTTTTTATTTTGCTGCAGAAAAACATATAATGTAATTTCGAGCAGAAACATATAGTTTCTCGCAAAATGGGATTAAAGAGTCGAGCATAAATTAACCTTAATGGTAGTAAAAAAACATTAAAGAGAGAATGATGTCATATATCGCTGCAGTCAAAGTACTGTATATTTTTTATCTGGAGAGGTTTACATGTCTCGTGACCAGTAGCTTATCACTAGCGAGCAATGTGACGTCAAAATTAAATATTTTCTCCACTAAAAACACTAGTGGAAGTGGCGGGGTCGAATATAATGGGTAAATTGCAGTGGAGGTAGTGAATATGGAACAGTTGATTTCGGGACGACTAAATAACCGAATAAACTAGTGGAGAAAGGGATCAGTGATATGATGGTCGCTGTACTAGGAGTGTAAACGCTCCGTTATATTTACAATAATCGAACACTAGACAACCTACACGGGAGGCTTTTAAATATTAAATTTAAAAAATTCCCTAAATATTTGGAATTTTGTTAATTTTTTAATTATGATTTTTTTTAAGTTGTTAAAGATTTCTTAATACATTTATTGGAAAATTATATAATACAAAAAATTTTACTTTAAAATTTTTGGATTTAAAATTTTTTAAGACAGGTAGCAATTTGTAATCGGTTTTTAGTGTTCAAAAAAATTAAGGGTAAGTTCATGAAAATCTAAGGTGGCAGGCATAATTTTCCTTGTATTTTCTTTTATTTTCCAATTTTTTTTCGATTTTTTACTTTAAGGTAATCCAAATATCATCGTGATCGAAGGTCACCACCAGGTCAAGGTCATCCAATTTAAATATGATTTACGCAGAACGATCATTGAGCCGCTCCTCACTCCTTAAATATATATTATACCGGAACCAAGTATTTTATATACTGAGCCGAAGTAGATAGATGGATACTCCAGGCCTACCGAAAAACCCCCAGCCACAGCCAAAGTCACACAACTCCCATTTAAAATACATCAGGCTTGAACTGCCATACACAGAACGTGGTGGATCTAAACCAACGAACTTCGTGAGGTGATTTCTTATGAAGAATTATGTGGGAAGCATATGCGTCACTTTTTAAGAAAACCTAATATTAACGTAAATATGAGAACTTGAAAATTGTGATTTTAAACTGTATTTTTTATTTGCGAAATATCGGAAACGAAGTGAAATTAAATTACAACTCTCCAATCATTGTTCTATGCTTTCGGGATCTTCAACCTAAGAGTAAACTCCAATTACTATCTCTTACTGTAATGGAAATAGCACTGGTGGTCACCCTCTCATCGCATACAATTTTTTACCGTCGAAAATTATGAACGTTTGATAAAGTTTAAATCATTAATATGACCTATGTTACAAATATTGTCCTCTTCTTGCAACTTTCCAGGAACCACCATTTCGTATAAAAAACAAACAATATTTCGGTGGCAGTGATAAATTTCCAGGCACGTAGGCAATACAAATGCTTCCTGCATGGAACCACCGACTGTCACCAAAAAACGGTACTTGTTGTCAACAGTAAGTGTTAAAAATGTGCTCCACCATCGTCTGTGCAGTCGGCACAACTACGTACCATAGACGCATGATATGTAAGCGTTTTGCACGCAAACGATGGGTTCTGGGCAGTTGCAACAACACGGAAGTTTTTGTTAAATAGGTCGTACTACTCATTTAACCAGTATTAAACGTTCATAATTATTGGCAGTATAAAAGTTGTTTGCAATAATACGGTGGCCACTCCTCCCATTTTCATTAAGATGGCATTGTAAATGGGAGGTTCCCTTTAGAATGAAGATACCAATAACATTAAAACTCGATTGGAGAATTCAAATTTAATTTATTTCCAACATTTCGAAAAAATACGGTTTAAAACTAGATCGTAAAGGGCTCTTATCTCCCTTAATATATATTAAGTTGAATTAAAAAGTCATCCATATATATTTCCCACTTGATATAGCAAAAGGAATTACCCCACAAAGTTTGTTGTACGAATTACACCCCAGCCTGTATACACTACTGTCGTGTAAGTAATACAGAACTGGCAGATGGCACGACTTCTTCAGAGTGAATACCAACAACTTATGCACTGTTGAACGTAGAATGTTCAATTCCAGTGACTAAGGTTATACAGAGTTCAGAGTTCAGTGCTGTCATCATCGGTTGAGGCACGTACATGTCCGGGCACTGTTGTCACAGTTCCAGTGTGCTTAAAAAGTTCGTCGGTTTTTCTTTATTGTTTTGTCCACATATGCAATATTTATGTAATCAGTGTCGAAATTTCATCCGAATGGTAACCTATGACGACTTCTCCAGCCTCCACACCACAATTGTTACACTACCTTGTATATTGAACGTCATTCCGAGTCAGTCACATGTAACAACAAAACAAATGTTTAGCAATCGTCAACGCCACTGCACGAACTCCAGAACAACAACACACAATTTTTTCTAGCAATGCAGTATCAAACACATCGTACTACTTAATGTCCAAATTTTGAAAATCGATTATAATTTTATGGACATTCGGTATATATTCGTTATCGGTAATTATTCAAAACAACTGTTGAGATACTAATTCTCTACACTGTTTCATAATTATTTTATTACATCGTTGCAAAAAGTTTATTTAAAAAGAAGAATTTAGGTGAAAAAAATAGAGTAAAGTGATCAAATACTTGTTGCTAAAAGTATTTAAAAGGGGCTGACATAATTCCGCTTATTTTGTTGCAGGTATGTGTGCTTTGGTGCCGTCCTATTCTCCGAGTGGGAAAGCTGGAATTTTCTGGACGGCTCTTACTTCTGTTTCATCAGTCTCAGTACAATAGGCTTCGGAGATATTGTGCCGGGAGACAACATTTACAACAAAGGAATCGACCTGAGTTTTATATTCTGCTCTATGTACCTTATGCTCGGGATGGCTCTAATTGCAATGTCTTTTAATTTAATGCAAGAAGAAGTTGTACATAAAATGAGAGCTTTTATTAGGAGGTTAACGAATATATGCAGTTGTCGCAAGAAAATAAGGGATCAAGGTTAAAACGCTTATGAGATAAAAAATGTTCATCTGTGAAAATATTCATATAAAGAGAACTATTAAATGGTGTAAAAATTATTGAATTATAGAAATTTTTTTTAACCATTTAACTACAGAAATGTTTTATTGAATATTCCAGGCAGTTGAAACTAAAACAATATAAACTGAACAATTAGAGTTTCAAACAATTGTTACAAAGAGAATATTAAATTATATTGTGATAAAAGAAAATGATTCATTTTTTATTTCAATTATAATTTTCTAAGGCATTATGCTGAAATCATAAAGTGAATTTAAATGATTTATTTAAGTTACGTTTAAATTTTACCTATTTTACCCTATTTTCCGAATAAAATATTGATTTATGAAACCGCCTTTCTAGTTGTGTGTCTGTATGTGAGAGTAGACAACCCCCACCTTATTAAAAATTATTTTTTTAACAAAACCTTGCAGAAATATTTGTGCCTATGTCATATATCAGGTACTATTTTGCCGATTTAAACCAAATTGTTTTTCTCTTATAGTTATAATGTTATTTAATTCAAAGATACGTGGCATGGAATAGAGAGCTATCAGAAAATAGGTTTAGTGATTTTTCATAATAAAACGAGAAAAAGATGATATTCCCTAAGTACTTCTATGAAGGTTATATAAATTCACATAATTGAAGTAGATCAGGCATTTATTTATAAATGGTGGCCATAGCAATGATTTGTCGTAGTATGCCATATCTACCGAACCATTTGACCAAAGTCAATTAATCGTTGTGTGCTGGCAATACCTTCTGCAGGCATTCAGTGCAGTAATACAATGGTATTTTAGCCTACATTTTGCTAGAGGGCACCAACTAACAAGTAAAGTTTTTGTGTGATTAGTCACTGATAACTCGTGTATTTTGTGTGACATAAAGTTCGAAAAACATTTTTACTATAGAAATCTATGATAATACACGTGAAGTATCAATCAATCATGGTTAAACTCTGGGCTTAAAAATTGATAGAAATATAATGTATAATTATGATAGTCTGCTTGATATAAACCTGTAAAAAATTTTATATCTTAAAACAAAATATAATTTAAATATTATACAGGACTTATGTTTAAAACTAAGAGATTATCATGTTCATAAACCGAAAAAATTAATTTAATAATATGGTGTATATAATTTAATTATTAATATGAAAAGAAAAAATTTATATTTTAAGTATCAGATAAATTCGTTTGAAGAAATACATAACATATACGATATTTCAAATTTTTTATTGATAATGGTATTCCTTTTCTTATAATTTTCGTGAACATATTTACATGAAACTATTGTATTATGAAAGCTAAAGTTACTAATAGATTTTAAATTAGTATAATTATTCCAAATTTCAAATATTGTTCTGTTACTTCTCATTACGTACTTACATGTTGCAAAATAACATTTATTTAAATATAGTTCAATTTTGTTGTGTGTGAGAAAAGATACAAAAATTTAATTTTATTATTAGTTTCAGTGATTAGTTATTTACTAGATAATTGATACATCAATGTAAAACTGAAAATAATAAAATAATCAGTATGGTTTACTCTGGTATATTTTGAGTAATAAATTAATTTTACATAAATTTTTAAATTACCAAAATTTTTAAAATAATTTATATATAATGCTATATATATTTGTATCAATTTATATTTAAATAGTTTTTAATCAACCTCTTCATATCATTAATTTATTTATAAACTTTAAAATATATAACCTTTTACATTCTAAGAATAATATATAACATATGCATATGCATTTTATTTTAATCAATTCATATAAAAAGTCTTTAACTCTAACAGTTATTCCTGTAACGTGTATCTTTTATTAGATATTTACTTTATTTTTAACTATTAATAAATTCCGCTTGTTTTAGATTTTATCAAAGTCACAGAATATGTCATCGAGGTTATTATTAAATAAAATTCATTAAATTCTAACAAATTAGGAATAATTCCTATTTTTTCCTGTATCAAATGGTAATAATACAAAGAACATTATGTTAATTTTGTTTCCATTTCAAAACCCATTTACCATAAATGCTGGAAGATGACCATGAAGATGAACATGAAAATAAAGTACAAATATAACATGTGAAAATATGTCATTCATATAATGGAGAACATAAAAAATTAAAAAAACCTTTAAAATGTAAGCCTGAACATTAATGTGTACATAAAATATATGCACGAAAATAAGACATAAAAACGTGTAAAATAAAAGTCTACAAACAAATTTTTACATTAACTCAATAAAACCAAAATTTTATTTACTTAAAATTATTTCAGTAATGGGCTTTAGTAGGGAGTGGAGTAAATTCCATAGAGTGTGGAGTTACGGTGCCGCCTGCCAAATTGGATTTCGTTACGATATTGCCACCCGACCGTAAAATTCCAAGTTTTTTTCCCCGAAAAATGGCCTATTGATATTTGAAAATTCCTATTTCGTCTCCACAATTTACCTTTTACTCACAAACCCAAAAATTCAATAAACTGTGACAAAAATGCTTGTTCTTCGTTGTGGCTAAGTGACTGCACATTGTGGGTGAAGATACTCAGAATTTTCCTGGGTTTGTGTGCTTAATACCATCGATTTGTGCCTGGTTTCGCCGCGATCGATAAGCCTCTGCATGAACTGACCGAGGAAAAAATAAAATTTTATTGGACCCTCTAGTGCGAAGTTGCTTTTTATAGACTAAAGGAAGTTCTAATACATCCCACAGTGCTGGTCTTCCTGAGTAGAGAGGGTAAATTCATTCTGGATACGGATGCTAGTGATGTAGATATTGGGACTGTGCTATCTTATATCCAGGATGTTTGTAGGAAACAATGCAAACGATGATTCATCAGACCATACCACATTCTTCCAATCATCAAGTGTCCAGGTTTTATGATCGTGGCACCACTTCATTCGCAGCTTAGCGTTGGCTTCCGTTATAAGTGTTTCGCAATTGCAGCCCTTCCATGAATGCTAGCTTTGTGGAGCTCCCGCCGTACTGTTTTTGTCGAAACCTTATTACTCAAGAAAGTGTTGATATCTACTGTCACTTTTGCCGCGGTAGTTTTATGTTGTCTGGCCAAGATTCTTTTTAATGTTCGTCGGTCTCTGTCAGTTAACTTTGGGTTTCGCCCACTATTCCTCTTTGCTGATGATGTTTTACCAAGTTTTGTGTATGCTTTCATTACCGTGGATACCGTCGCTCGTGAAACGTTAAACAATTCAGCTGTTTTTGTCACACACACTCCCGCTAACCGAGCACCAACGATTTGCCCTCTATCGAAGTCTGAGAGATCACACATTTCACCGATCGCTTGTTTTAGCCGTCGCAGAACAAAGCGTAAAATACACTGAAATATAACCTACAAGACTTGGCACGTAAACTGTGCAATACATACGCGTCGCATTATTTACATGGATGCAGTGTTGCCAACATGCAACAAAAAGTATTATATTGCATTGTGTTCATATTGTTTTGTCCATTCCCTTTATATATATATACATATATACTCACATATCCATTAATTTTGTAATATCAAATATAACCAACATTCTTGGTTACAAGTGCCTGATTAAAAATAATAAAAGGTAGATTGAAAAGTGTCGGAACTGGCCCAGAGAGCACTCTCTTGTTCTCTGGCAAAAACTTTACAATGATGTCACAAGGAACATTGTCGAGTCGTCTCAATTTGCGAGAGAGATAGCGAAAAAGCGCGAGGACAGAGAGAGAGAACATAAATTTGCTCTCTTGCTTGTGTTCTCTCGCACTCTCTGAACATGCACCAAATTGTTTACCACGTTTCACCGTTTTAATGAGGCCAAAGAAGCTTTCCGGGCCAAAACCATATCGCATTTTAATTTTATGTGAATAATTTAAACACTTAAAGTCAATGAAGTTACTTACATATTATGTTTTTATAAATACACGTGTGAAAAATGGAAAAAGGACACTCGGACGCAATTATTCCCGTAGTATGTTATAGTTTCTACTGTCACATTATTTATGGGTAGTATTCAATATTTGTCCATCATCTTGGATAATGTTGCCTCCTCTGTCATTCTGGTCGGCTAGTGGCTATTTTCCTAAAAAAAGAATCACTTGTTTTACCCCAAAAATCACTCAGAAATAAATTATTTTAACCAAATATCACCCTTTTCGCTCAAAATTTCTCTTTTTTCCCCAACACTACTAAATTTCCAAAAAATAGTGAAAAAAGTGCTTGCTCGTTATTGTGGCTGACCGATTCCTCAATGTGCCTGAGGTATCCGGAAAATCAGCCACAACGAGGAATTAGATGATCCGATGAATTAAAATAATTGGGAAACCTATGGATCGGCGATGTTTACGTCCCTAAGGAGTCTACAGTGCTGAGATGTTTATATCTGGGTTGCTGCAACTTTCATCATTGGTGTGATTGATAACAGTAACATCGTTTCATTCCTGCAATTCCTACATTTAAATGCCTCCAACGAGTACAATTGTATCACTCAACAACTCATAATCAAGTGCAACAGAACCTGCATTATCGCCTACTATAATTTACCACAACATCTGTATGATGTCATGAGCGGATTTATAGGTAGGTGGGTTTATGTTATGGAGCTTAGTTTGATAGAGGTCTTGGCGAGAGGCAGATCGTCTCAGCAGTTGATGGTACCTATCATAAATAATATGGAGATGTCAGTCGTGGGACTTACAGAAGTGACAACTAGTTATTCAGATGGGACATCTCCACCAGAGAAAACTTTACCCTGCAGCTACAGCGAAAAGGTATTTTCGCACAAACACATCGCACGACGGCATGAATTTCATGGCCATATGAACAATCCCAATCTCTTTATATATCTGTTCTTAAAGTGCAGGTCGATCTTTTATCGCAACGATACTTACTGCAAACATGTTAGGTCATGCACATTAAACTACATGTCTGATTGAAGTCACGGTGTTGGTTCTGCAACACTGAGTTCTTGTGGCTTCCATCGACGGTGTAATGGATGGTAATTTTGATAATATGGCTCCTCTGCCAAAATCGGCTGCGACCAGTATGAACGACGAGCCTGTGAACCCATCTCCAGGATCAATCACTTTTCACGAAGACATCTTCATTACTGGTCCCTGCTCCTTCCGGCATGACGACAACGAAACAATATGGTCCAAGTAGTGTATCAAAAACAGAACTTTCATTTGCATATCGGTTTCACTTTTGCTGCAACGACTTTACCTTCAAGCACACTGCACGACGACATGAAGTTCTTTATTGCCAGAATAACTGGTTTCATGTTTAACGAAGGACTGAGATTTGTATAAGGATGCACAATTTACCGGTACGAACGTTAATATTTTTTTGAGTGTTTTTGTGGTAATGTATTTTAATAAAATTTAAAAAATTAAATGTAATAATTTTTTTCTTATTAACCCTATATCGTAACCAGTCTGTTATAAACTGATTTCGTTAAAAACATCACTATGAGGCAAATATTGGCTAATCAGTATGGTTACAAATGGCTTAAACATACATTCCTGGAGCTAGAAATGATAATTTAAAACTGAATATCACGAGCCTGCCTCCTTAGAGTGCGCAAATTATACTCGCCTACCTATATGCTTGTACATATTCTCTTGCCTACGAGTCAACTTGCAAAAAATGGGGCCTGCTAAAGAATTATTTAAAAAGAATATATATATATATATATATATATATATATAAATGCAATGTAAGCATAAGCACATATTCTGATTTAAGGTTCTACCTGACTGATAACATAGTGTTCTTTAGTACGATACTTATATTTAAAAATATTTTTTATTGGTAAAACCTATGAATTAAAACTGAAAAAGATTTCCAATAATTGCTGTCATTAGCCATAAATGCACCGACTGAAAAAAAAAGAAGAAATATAGAAAATGTCTACTACACTATTATAACTGTACAGGGAATGCAGTTTCTTTATTTGGATTGAAGTTATGCGTAATTTAAGCATCGTTGTCAATCGCCACTTGTGTAGCTCAGTGGTTAGACCACTTGACTCCCAGTCAAGAGGTTGTAGGTTTAAATCGATGTTTCGATTTTAGGATTTTTTAAAATATTACCAGTTGTCGTAGGAAAGTGTCAAATTTACATAATTTAAAATGTCTAAATCGATTTTGCATAGTAAAATACAATTTCGTTACATTAAAATATATTTTTAAAGATTTCGGCATTTTTCAAATATTAGATAAATAAATTAAAAATAATAAATGTTTATTATTTATTTATGATTTCATTGATTCCTAAATGTCTGATAGTTTTATGATTGATTTGACAAGGTCGGCCAGCTGCCTGACCCGCGTACGTGGTGTGGGAAAATGTGCTGGGTATCGGGAAGGGTTATGGTTGAAGGGGGTGGTCGATGGATTTCGAGACGGTCTGGTGTTTTTGGGATGGTAGTTATGGTATTATGTTTAGAGGCTGAAATGTGTTGGGGACCCCCTATGTGGTCTTGGGATGTGAGGTGTGCGGGGAGGTTTGAGTGTCTTTGAGTGGGAGAGGGGAGGTGAATGTATTGTTACTTTAAATACAATTTCCGACGATGTTTGGGCCAATGATATAAATCACTTTAATTTTAAAAATATTTTATAGTAAATGGGTTTTAAGGATGGTAAATGAGGGGGGTTTGCTGGAGAGAGAGTGTAAGGGTGGTGACAAGATTGTATAGTGGTTGAGGTGCCGGTAAGCGGTGTTGGTAAAGTGGGGTGATGGTAATGAGTTTTGAATATTAGGGGCGGTTGTAGAAGCATACCTCTTAAATCCAATATGGTGATCCTGACATTGGGTTACATAATCAATATGACATCATGATTGTATGCGCCTTGAAAAGACGAGTCTAGTGGTATATACCACTCAGTCCTTATGACTTTAAATGTTTAATTAAAAAATATGTGTACATACATAAATTTTTTAATTTGAAAAATATATTTTTAATTAATTTTATTTTATTGGCTGCTTAGATTTCTCATTTTGGCTGACTTTCGGGAAACCTCAGTCACATTGAGGAATCGGTCAGCCACATTGACGAGCAAGCACTTCTTTCGCAAATGTTTGAAAATTTAGTAGTGTTGGGGAAAAAAGAGTAATTTTGAGAGGAAAAAGTGATTTTTGTGTAAAATATTTTATTTCCGAAGTGATTTTTGAGCTAAAACAGATATTTTTGTCGTTAAATGGCTGCTGGCCGACCGGAATAACAGAGCAGGAGGTGAAATCATCTAAGATGTCGTATCCTGAATCCTACTCATTAATCACGCACCAGAAAGAACTTAATTATTTTACTGGTCCCAAGTGAATGAAGGTGTTATTAAATATATATACAGGTTTTACACTATATGATAATGATCTTAGGGCCGTACACCTATGGCCAGGGGATACAGTGTCTTGAACAACAATTTCATTGTATTGTGTACCCTCCTTTAGCAACGATGCAATCCTGTTGTTGTGCATATAGACGATAATAAAGGTGTCGGATATCATCTTGGGGATAGTGTTCCATTCTAAGTCCACCTGTTGTTGCAATTGTGGGAGGTTTGCTGCCGGTTTTGCAAACTGCACCAAATGCCATCCCATCATGTCCCACACATATTCAGAGGGGGAAAAGTCGGGTGATCATGCTGGCCAGGGGAGTTAACGAACACCTTCGATAGCGCATTGGGTATCACGAGACTTTGTGTGCATGGGCATTGTATTGCTGGAAGAGGACATCTCTTTGGCGTTGACTTTCAGATATCTTTGAAATAAATGTATGTTTCCCGGGGAATAATCATAAGTGGTGTATTTATTTCTGTCCATACACGTGTCACGAATAGTAACTTTGCGCAAATTACTTGCCTCCGCCAAATATCCCAAGAATTGTTCATGATTATGTTAAATGTCTGTTTCTAACTGTTGTACAATGATTTCTCTCACTAGATGGAGAATGTAAGATAATATATAAGTCTTTTTGGTCAAATTTCTACAGATGATGCCAAGTAAAGAAATCTGAATTTCAGATGCAGTAGTAAAATTATTTTCATTAAATTTTTCACATCTTTCCATACAGTTTTTTTTTATTAATACACAAATTGCCTACAAATCGTCTTAGAGGCAATTGCTGGGCTCTCCCTGGTTGGAGCTACGAATATTTTGCAGTTTTTAGGCACATAAACGACCACACATAAGAGTATTTAGAACTTTCAGAGGTGACCCTACAATTTTATTTGTAGGAAACCAACACTTATGTCTAACGCAGGTCTCGTAACCAATTTTGCATACATAGTCTAATCATGGTTACATCCAACTATTGGGTTTTTCAGAGTGCTCCCATATTTTTCATGTACACATTTTATGGCAGAAGGCGTTTTGTGGGCACAAGCTGGGCTCTTTACTGTAAAAGAACCACTTTTATATTTAAAAAAATGACAGTTGAAGTTCTGATACCGTAAGGTTGACATCGATTTGGATGTGATTTCTCGTCATACCACGAAGATATATTGCTAATATTAAGGGCTGTATTTATGTCAACGATCATGGAGCTGCAAACTGCATCATCTCTAACTGGTTGTCGCCAGTGCCGATTCTGCGATCGAGTTTTCACCTACGGTCAAAATGCTCGTCGGCATGAGGGAATGGTCTGTACGAAGAGTCCTTTTCGCGCGATGAAGCATTACGACATTTTCCCCATGCAGTTTGTGCAAGGTGATACGTTAAAAGAACATATAGAGATCTGCTAGGATTCTTCTAATGGGAGTCAGCAAGTGTTGCCGGCTAAACCTCTTGCTGTATCGATGGGCGCCGATTCGACAGGCCATTTTGGTGAGACAATTAATGATAAAGACGGAATAAGTCAGAAGAGTCGGTTTGTGTGGAATTTACATTTGCAAGATTTTGGCGTTAAGTCGACGAACTTCAAAATAAACAGTCGTCGGCTCTAAATACTGATGAGCAAAAAACCTCTGCTACAAAGAAAAGCAAATTTAATATAGAAAACAAAGCAGGAGGTTAAGATGGGCATGAAAAGAGCATTGAAGAAAATTAAAATGAGGACAGTGATAATGCTGAAGATGATGATGGCGATTTTCTCGATACACTGACACACCCCTCTAAAACATTTGCTGCAACAAGCGACCTGAAGAATGCCAAAGACGCCGACAATACTGGCTACCTATTTCCCATAGGCAAGAATCAGATAAACGCGGGGTTCTCTCGAACATTAACGAGATATCTTCAATCATTAGTAATTTGAAGGGTCGGGGAAATATCGCATGATGCGATGAACTGCTTTCTTCTGAAATTGTTATTACAAAATAATAATACATAATTATATTTAAATAATTGGTTTTTCTTAAATTTTGTGTGCCCTATTTTTCCTCCCTCACAACTTGACAGTGGTGTTATGAGCATTCGACTATTAATTGAAAGATATGCTTATAAAATGATAATAAAGACTAGCATAAAACTGTATGGTTAGTGGACTGCATACAAAAGATTAATTCTGTCGACAATTAGAAATTTGGTTACAGTTTTCGAACGAATATAATTTATATTTATGTGAGTGGCCAACAAACCGAAGGATTGATCGAAGGATCGATCTAAGAATCAGGATTAATCGAAAGGATTGGGATTTATCATAAGTATTGGGATTGATCGAAGGATTACGATTGATAGAAAGATTGCTATTGATCTAAGGATTGGGGTTGATTGAATTATTGGGATTGATCGAATGATTGGCATAGGTTGCTGTGAATCGTGGAGAATGATAGCGAAGGATTGTCTTGGATTGAGGAGGATTGCGAATTTTTGGTGTGGATTGGTATGGGTTGGTGTGTGGATTAATGTTGATTGGTGTGTGGATTGGTGTTGATAACTGATTGCAGTGATGATTGTGGTGCTGATTGTTGTGTGTGGTCATGATTGTGATTCATGTGGTACTGATTGTGGTGCATGTAGGGATTGTTTTGAAGTGTGTGGTGCTGATTGAGTTGTGTGTGGTGCTGATTGTGCCGCTAATTTTGGTGTGCGTGGTTCTGGTTGTGGTTAGTGTAGATTGTTGTGGATTGGTGTATGGATTGGTGTGTGGATTGGTGTGTGGATGGGGTTGGATTCATATGAATTGGGGTGTTTATTGGTGTGGATATGTGTGTGGATTGTTGTAGATTCGTGTATGGATTAGGGTATATTGGTTTGTGGGTGGTGCTTATTGTGGTGAGGATTTATGGAAAGATGCAAAATATTGATGGATTGATCTCAAGAAGACCACAGGAGTTAAAACTGTTTATCGCCCTTGTAAATTCTAAATATTAAGGGCCAAGAACTATTGCTATTTCAATCAACGCAAAGTATTCCTTTAAAAGTGATAGCAGATGTTGATCTATACCATTATTATAACATGACTTGGGCAGGCGGTTGCAACTTGTATGAAGTCCTTGGATTGGTCACATATACTTATATTAAAATAATGATTCTGAGTTACATACTTATAACTACGTAACAGTCGAGACAAAGAATCATTTACATATTCTAGCATCATATATTACTTAGACTTCATGAGAGAATAATGGAAATGTAGTAATAGAATGAGAGTTTTTTTCATGTTTCCACAATACTCTAAGTATAATTTCAGTACAAATAAAAAATAAATAACTTTTTAATTAAAAATTATTTTTAAAATCAGATAATAAACACGGATTTACTATTTGACATCCTATGCCTATTAAACCAATATGGTCGCCACTGTTCTGCCTCAAAAAGCGAGCCTCACATACCCTGTGAGGCCAGTCTTATTATACTGGATGTGGAGCTGTGGAAATATTCAGAAACGTATTTTTTTAAAATACATTTTAAATATTTTTAATTCATTTTTTGTATTTATTTGTCATTTATTTTTATGTTTTTAATTTGTTTGAGAATTTGTGGGTTCAGTTCAATTAAAGTCACAGGCATGGGTTCAAAATCATGGTCACAGGTAACAGTCTAGTTCACTTGGATGTAACATGGCTGACGAGATGGACACCGGTTGGCCTGGCGAAGGCCAATCGTGTCAGGAGCTTAGTCGATTCACTTGTGATTGAACGTCGGACATCGTACATGTAAATACTACATCATTTTGAATTTTTTTTTTCCAATTTTAAAATTTTTTAGGAATTTTTGAAATTTTTGTAATTTTTCTTGATTTTTCATGTTTGAGCATTGTGAAGAGGGTGAGGTGAGTGTGATGGGATGAGTTTAAGTTAAAAATGATATGTTCTTTAATTTTTAGAATCATTTTTTTTTTCGATTATTCCAGAATTTTTGTGACTGGGTGGATTTTGGTGAAGGGGTGGATAAATGGTAAAGGTGGTGGGGTGAGTGTGAGGTCAACGTTAAATGTTTCTCAATATTTTTAATTTTTTTCGATTTTTTTTTTACATTTTTATAATTTTGCCATAAGGTGTGGTGGTGATGTAGCGATGGGGATGGTGATAGTGGGGTGAGAAACAAAATGGCGTCTAATGTTATATTTAACTTGATTTTTAAGATTTTTTTTTTATTTTTGTAATTTTTCTTGATTTTTCATGATTGGGCATAGGGAAGGTGGTGAGGTGCGATTGGCTAGGCTGAGGTTATGGGGTGCTGACCTACAAGTATTTAAGCAATTCCCCCCCTAATCTTTAAAATTTCCCGAAAATTGGCTTTTGGGGCTCTCAGTTACATTAAGAAGCAAGCACTTTTTTCAAAAATTTTTGGGAAAATTGGAAATTTTTAGGGGAAAAAAGTTTAATTTTGAGGGGAAAACCGGAAAATTCCAATTTGGCTGTTGATCCGCAGATCTGCAGCCCTCAGACCTTTTCCTCGGATCAACAAAATCTATTTACTGACTATATTTAGTTTGTAGATTTCAAATATATATGTTTTAAAAAGCCATTTTTAGCCAAAATGATGTTTTTAATTTGTGAAAAGAGTTTCTGCGCTTTAACAAAAAAAAATTTGTTGTCTAGGAAGTACGAAATTGGCAAATCTGCATTAGTACTTTAATTTAACAAAAATTACTTCTTAAGTGAATTCAGGAAAGTTCTCTGTGAACCTTAGTTAGGGATTGGCTGGAATAACATTTTGCCAATATTGCACATCGATTCTTGAACCTTAGATCGTACAGATAGTGCCAAAGGAATTATTTTATGTAGAGCTATCAAGGGCACTACATAAATTATTTCCTCCGCATTTTATTTAGGGCATACAAAGTATTACAAAAAAAACGTATTTGATTTACTGATACAATACAGACATTTATTAACAACAAATGCCATTTAATTAAAGTACGGCCAAATTTTAACATGGAAAATTCTGTAACACACATCTAAAAAAGACATCATTACAACTTGTAACAAAAAATCAGAAAATAAAATGTACCATAAATACGTACGTTTTTTAAAAAAAGATAATTATAAACCTATAATAAATGTTATTTACGTTAAAAATACAAAATATGTCCTTTTTTTTTTCTAAGTTAGTGTTAGAATATAAATACACCACAAAACTAGAACTGATAGCTACATCCATAGCTGGGCAAAATAATTGATAAAATATAATTGAAATACAAAATAATGTGTACAAAGTATTTAAAATACAAAATAAAAAACATTAGGAAAATTATTTAAAATACAATATACAAAATAGTATTTCAAGTATATAAAATATACAAAATTATCATAAAATTTTACAAAACATTCACTTGTTTAGTACTATATTTTCATAATATTATTTGGATAAAATATCATACATTTCACTCTGAACTCTAAATCATTAATTGTATAAATGAAGTTTTGTAAACCTGAGACTTAGGTATTGCTAACGTTTTGCACTTAGGTTTAAATTTTTGATCATGTTAAACCAGTTCATAAATATCATCTGAGTGTGATGCTCTACTAGGTTCAAAGATGACTAAGATTGAGTATGAAACCAGCTAATGAAAAGCATTTCAATGGTATTGTAGAACAAAGACTAGTGTTATAACGCGTTATAAACTTCTTCACTATTTGATAATTATTGAGATTCATCATGGACATTGACTTATTAAGTAAGGCACGTCACGATTTCCTACTAAACTTTGGAATGCTTTTCAACTTCACTATTTGGGGTGAAAAAATATGCATACATTTTCCACTATATCATTACATTCCTTCTTCAAGGATATATTTGTATGAACTTGACTGGATACCATTTGTTATTGTTCAGCTGCATGTATGCACAACTTCTGTATTCTATTTCTCACCTAGTTGTTTAATTCTTAAGGAACCCATCTGATTTTCAACAAAGGATAAAAACATGAAGCTGAACTGGATTAATTTACTGTAAGAGATAGCATAAATAATTATTAAATTTTACAATCAATGTTTCTGATAAGTTTTCCAAGATCTGAGTACAGAAATGTAAATTTTTCTCTACAAGAAACTGAAGCTTACTTTTCAATGAAAAAAATGTTGGAGGCAACTGACACTAAAAACAATTATTATTGGACAGTTGAGAGGGAAGTACGTGCGCAATTAGTTTCATCACTTATGTATGCACTTACGACTATTCTATTTAAAATTCTTTGAAGTGACAGGCCAACACTATTTTTTGAATAACTTCAGGTAATTAATTTTTATGATATATTAACTTTATTAGTGAATCATATACTGAATTGCACCTTGTAGTGGATACTTTAGGCTGTAATTAAAATTATTTCATGTGCGTGTAGCAAGTCTTAAATGATGTGACTGTTAAACAAATAATTCACTTACTTCATCCTCGAAAATATTTAGCTTGTGTGGTTGGACTATTCCTAATTATTACTAAAATACATGTTGAGGTTTAATGTTGCTGTATTTGTACTGGTTACAGTATCTGTCAATTTCAAAATAAAATATTGCTACATTATTTTCAAACTACCAGAAGCCCAATGTTAAATTTTCACACTGAGGTGCCAGTATTTCGCAGGTTTCACGCACTATTGTTTCATCTGCAAAAATACAGGTTAAAGATAAGTCAAAGAGTGAGTGAGTGAAGAGATTTGGGCGGCTCTTAACATCGTGGTCTTGAGAGCCAATGAGTATGAAGCGAGGTGAGTATGGAGCAGAACCGGAATGAAGGGTAGGGGGAAACGGGAGATCCCCGAGAAAACTAGCCGACCAGCGGCTTCGTCCAGCACGATTCACACTTGCGAAAATCCTGGAACGACTTGGCCTGTTCGTCTAGGTGGGAAGTGAGTAGTATGGTAGTAATAGCTCATTATTGGATGATGGGAGATAGAAGGGGGAGGGGGATAGCTTAAACTTAATCACTCTCTTACTTAATGTTTTCGTTGGAGATGCTTGTTCTAAACTTTCAATCCTAAACATATACGTACGGTGGGATGTAAAAAACCATAAATTAATTTACGCTACTCATGTTTGTGAAAAGTTACTGTTAAGTTCCTTAAGGCTTCTTAATAACACAGTGGCTAGATTTATCACATCATAACTTATTAACTAACTGGGGGAAAACATTTAATAGATTAAGTACAGGATAACACAAAGTTCATTTTATCCAAAGTATCACTTATCTGAGTGCCAATTTCAGTGGCGCCCACATAAAATAATCTAAACTACAAATGCTGGCCCTCTACTTTAAGGGGTTCTATATTTAAATAAATTTTAACCAGCTACTACATTATGGTTGAGTAGTCCCTCGCTTAACTGTCACAGCCCCCCCCCCTCTCTCTTTCTCTTTCTGCCACCAGCAGGGGGCCACACTTTCCATGGCTGGAAATATCACACATCTCACAGCTCACTGCTCTTCATCCTAGCCATTTCCGTGCTGCGCATTAACTTTTACGCATCCATGGCATATTAATCGAACCCATTATTTAATACCCTGGCCCTAGGCCAGACCTGACCCTGCCTACGCTTAAATCATGTTCGAAACTTACAACCAGCACCCAAGCATCCACTATGGTTGATGTCTGGTCATCGACTCCCCATAACCTCGCACCAACGTAACGCCTGCCTCGCGCCCCGCGATGCACAACTGCTGAGTTGCACGACCCTGGATGGTGAACTTGAGGTCTGGCCAGTAGCCCCGAACACGAACATTTCGCAACAGACTGGGCCGCATCGCGTCTGCAGAAACTGCACGATTCGCGGAAGTGAAGCACTGATCTCCTAGGTGGTTGGCGCCCTCCCCGAATTGTCACCTACACATACGTCAGTGCCCCGCCTACTGTAAATTTCAGTCTCACATCTTCCTCAGTGACGGCAAAGAAAACCGAAAACAGAATACTGTCAAATCCAGAACCCCCAAAAATAATCCTTAAAGTTTTCCCCGGCCAACTGAGCTTGTGTCTTCACAAGCGACGATGGAACGCACTGATGTGTTCGTGTTTACAATCCAAGTATGATTTACGAGCTGAGTGTCAAAAATTCCACCAGGGTGCCTGTGAGACAGAAGCTTCAGTCCATTTAACTTCTTAAATGTCATCACAACGACCTCAACCCACACTCCACGAGCAGGGACACTCAAGCTAATCCCTAGCCAACATTTCACAATCTAATATTTCGGCAATTTGCCATGCAATTAATATTTTACATTGTTCAGGCTCTACAACAAAAATAATAATTGAGACAATAGTTCCATTTTGACAATTCAAGAGTGTAATAAGCAGTTCTGTATTACTTCTCGAAGAAGCTGCTTCGGAGACCCGCTGTTCCCTGGGATACCTCACAAACACTAGCTGATGAGACTAACTGATCCACATCTTAGGTGGTTACATACATATTCTCCCAATGGATCCAGGGAGGCAGACTGCGTCTACCAGCATACTCCTCCCGAAGACATGCAGTCACCAGCAGCAACCATGACTATTTCATTACAACAAATAAATTCAAGCCTTAAAAACAGGAATAACGAAGTCATGATCACACCAGGTAACACTATAAAATATCTCCTGCTGGATGTAATTTCCAAAAATTTTACAAACTCACAAATGAACAAAGGACCCTAAACTGAAGCATAACATTACATTTAAATCACCCATAATAATTATGACTCAAACATTTAAATACACTCATCCCAAAACTACAAACAGGACATACAGGTGGCTAATAATTGTACCGAACACAATAATCAGGAAGGGGGTTCCAAACTTCGACGAACCGTTCGTCAGCATGGTAGCCTCTACACTGATTTTTCTTCCTGCAGCCTCGTCTACATCCTACCGAGGACTCCACCGCTCGACCTTTGCGAAGAGATGTATGCTAGACCCAGCCTAGCTGACAAGAACAGCTTCCTTATTCCCCACTCCGAAGTAGGGTCTCACCCAGAAGTGAACTCTGTCACTCCCATACACACGCCCACCTCCAGGATACACCTCCTCTTCTTCTAGTGAAGCGACCTGGGTCACAGGGGGGTTGGGATCCTCATACTATCACACACTCTTAGTGGCTTCCCTAGCTATATTTCCTTTCCAGATTTCATGAATTAAATTTCCAGTTCCTTACTTTACCACACTCAGTTTAAATTCGAAAACTGTTTCCAAATAGCTAAGTAGAAATTTTTTCAAAAGGGTCCTAACACATGGGCTTTCAAACCTCGTCAGTTCAAAAAACAGTTCCAAATCCAAAAGTTCACATCTCCACTTTCTAAAAAAATCTCTTAGCGCAATTTTTTAGCCTGCGCAATACTGAACACCAATCATCGCCAGGGGAAAAGGGGGTGAAGGGGATACCAACTACCAACCCAGAACCGACATCATTCCTTAATGACAAATAAGCAAGTTAAATTTTCTCTCTCACCTTATAAATTTTACCCCGAAAAAACCTACCATAGTCTCGGTTAACCGTTCCCAACAGATTACAGATTACTTCACCAAACTGATCATAGGTTAGTTTGCAAGTACCAGCTGCTTAACACTACAAAAACACTTACATGCATACACACAAAAACAAGACAATTTTTTTAAATTATTACCCATTATTTTTCTATAGCTCAGGTCTTACATAATCTGAAACAAACTCAGAAAACAACCGAAATTTTTTTTTGAAACAGTAAAAATTCTTTTTCCATTAAAAACATTAGTTTTCCAACACACTAACACCTCTGTCCAAGTCTGCCTATCATAAAATTTCCTCTCTTTTGGAAATAAATATTAAAATTTTTAAATTATAATTGCAGCTCCAAAATAAATATATTGTGGTCACGCCTCGTCTATCTCCCCCTCCCCTTTGTTTTCCAAATCCTTGTCATCTCAGAAATCAAGACCCTGCAACACTTATAAGAAGAAGCAAAATACACCAAAACACTTAAACAAAAAAATTAACCATTTTCACACCGGAAAAGAAAAACAATTTAATATACCAACTGTTAATAAGTCCTTTCATCGAGGTCGTCTCTCACTCTGGAGATGTCCGCGTGTTAGCACAGATCACCCAAGAACTAGAAACTTAAACAACTTCTGAGCCAACTTAAACAATGAGAAAAAGACAAGACACAATCCCACCAGTTGATAGGTCATGTTATCTGAGGCCTCCCCTGGCTCTGGGTATGTTCGGGGACTCGACTAATGAACTTCTAGTACCAGCTACCGAAACACCCTGCTTAGTCAGCCAAACTTTCCCATGTCCACCTGAAACTGATGCTAGGGTATAATTGCATCCCATATTCCACTCTCCAGATAGAACAACACCAACCCTTTCCAATTCCATCATCTGAAGGGGGCTTCATCGGTTACTCTGTCACACTCTGGACAGTTCAACCTCCCTCCCTCAACACGAGAAATGGGTGTGTGGCAAACCTCACACTCTCTGGCCAACTCTCTCGGGGTGGACTAGGTCAGCTCCTCTTGGCCATCTCTGTATTTCTCGTCTAATACCTAAATAAAACCTTACATCTAAAGAAAACATACAGGGCATGAACACAAAGAAAACCTAACAAACAAACGAACACTGTTAGAACACAAATAAACAAGTAATTTTCACAAATACTCCTAGGCCCAAAGTTCCCAATAAAAACCCACTTAACTTTTGTTTCACCTCTAGTCCTGGCTGACAGCTGCATTCACAACGACGACGGTCTGCGACAATAGTTTTGGACAATGGCTGACTGGGGGAAGTATTGTCTCTCGGGTCTGTGGCATTGAACTGGTGACACACATCCAGGCTTTTGACCTACATCTGTCTTGCTGATGTCTGATTATATTCCCCTCCTATAAAAGTACTTGAACATAGTTGTGTTTAAATTCTGACCTCCAAAGGCTCAACACTCAAAGAAACAAATCACCAACTACTTAATTTTAAAAACAGATTTCCCTCATATATATTTCTCAGTTACCATTCACATGCCAACTACCCATGACACCAAATCGCAATTCACCCTTCTTCTCCTTCGTTGGGTGGTGTGAGGGGGTGTAATTCCTCAGGATGTCCCCTCCCTGGTTCTGCTTCCGGGTATTTATTTTCGGCATCGAACCCTCGGTCAGGAAAGTGCCTGTTCTGGACTGCCCTTGTATTTTCTTTGGGAGCATAGGTGTAGGGTTCGGGTATAGGGCGTGTCTGGTTCCTTTCCACTTTTCGCATTGTTCCCATCTCGTCCTCCGCCCAATACACATTTCCTTGTCGCCCTTCTACTACATATGGCCCTTCCCATTTAGACGCAAAACCCGAACAGAATTTGTCATTGGCTCGGCTCAAGGGATGGTTGCGTATTAATACATGACTACCATCGGGTAAGTGGCATCCGGCGGTCGCTTCTTCTGGGTACTTACGCTGGATATACAGTTGTTGGTTTCTCCGGGCTTCCCCTGTTGTCCAGATCGCCGATCTTCTTATTTCTTCGGGGGCGGGAAGTTCTGTAGGTTCGGTTTCCCACTGCCACTCCCCGGGTCGTAGGAGGTTGTATCCCAGTATTAGATGGCTATAAGTATCATACACAGCCATCACAGCCATGCTCTTATTTTTTAACGAGGCGCTCTTAGCCATTACGGTCATTCCACACCCCGGCCGCCCAGTCGGCGGGGAAGAGGGATCACACCCTCTCATCGCAGACATGACCAATGCTTATTGAAGTTGACCAAATCAGAAACCCCGATTTGATTCATCAGATCGCACCGAGCATGTCCTACCACAAGGCTTGAGATCCTAGTACTCAGTTTACCAAGCGTGTGGTCTAGCCGGAGTACTACCCACGCCCCTAACGTCATCACAGGATGCTACCGGAGCAGGTGCCTGCTCCCCACCCGGATCTTCAATAAGAGGGGGAATCTCTCCAAGACTCCTCCAGCATGCGGAGTCATCACTGCCAGCACATGTCCAACCTTATTGATCAGTACAACAGTGATAACCACTGGTAGTGCTCACCTGATCGTCCTGTGCTACCTCTTATTTTCCATGGCATGAGAGGGTTTTCCCATGCCCCACCACCAGGGCCGCCACCCACGGGCAGAGAGACACGTATAATCTGTGAAAATTGGTGGGTACTGCCATTCTAATCCCGTTTTATACCCTGGTTTTTCGTCAATGAAAGCTGTGCTTGCCATGTCACCCATAAGGCTCGCCTCGCTGACATCAGACACTTGTCCTTTCCCATGCATAGAATTTCTTCATAGGGAAATTCCTGTTTTGGGCCCCAACGGCCTGAATGCTAAGCGGTCCAACACCCCACCAAGTGGTCGGGCCTAGGTACTAGCTATCGGCCCAAGCCATCACAGCAGATACCCCTAGCCAGCCACTAGGAAGCTGGTATCCCATAGGGCACAGGTGGCGGAGCCCAATTAGTTTAAACAGGGGTGGCACAAAAAGCCGTGGTTTGCAATGGGTGTTGAGAGGCTATAAGAGACGCATCACACACCCTTTCTGGAAGTCGGCATGGGACCAGACTCGGTTAATGCACCATAGTACTGCCACACCACCTCACGTGTCCGGCCTCCTTCCTCTCACCAGAGTGACCGTATAATGCTCCTCCCAGTATCAGATGGCTGGGAGAAGTTCCAATGGAGTCATTGTCCCGGCGTCGCATTGTATACAGGATTTCAGGATGATGTACGTCCCATTGGTTATGATAGCTGCCCATTCTTATGTGCATGTTCTTTTTTAACTCTTGGTTCTGGCTTTCTTTAGGGTTGGTCTGTGGGTGGTAGGCTCGAGTTGTCCAACTTTACGTCCCCCACGCCTCACAGGCTTCGATCCAATTTATGCCTTTAAATGGGATCCATTGTTTGTTAACACACATTTCGGATATCCCCATCGTGGAAAGACCTCTCGCTCCATTTTCCGGATAATCGTAGTTGCCTCCTGATTGGGTAATGCCAACGCCTCTGTCCACCTGGAAAAAAGGTCTGTCAAGACTAGGAGGTATTACTTTGCTCGGTGTGTGTGTGGGTGTGTTGTGGGTCCATGGTTTTTTCGGCCGCCAGGGTGTGTATTGCATCTTCGGTATAGGGTAGGCCTTGTTTTCACAATAAGTCTTGCATCTGGCGATGTATTCCCTCACATCTCGGCTAATTCCTTGCCATGTGTACCTGCTGGTCAGGGCCCTTAAGGTCTCGTGAAGACCCAGTTGTCCTGCATGGGGGCGATCATGGTGGTGTTCGCAGATACCAGTTCGTAGCTCGTGGGTGACCCAGTATTTCCATTGGTCTGTTTGTGGGTGCATTCTCACCAATATTATGCCAACTCTTCCCTCGTACTGGTCAGGATATATCCTCATTAACTCCTGTAATTCGGGGTCGGCCTGCTGTTGGTCTCATAACATATCCTTGCTTTCCCGGAACTAAATTAGTTGTAGTTCCATCTCATCCGTTCATGGGAGTTTTGTGTAAGAGGAGGGCAGCATTAGCTCCCAGTCGTCAGTTCCTCTCTTCTTGTTAGGCTTCTATGGTCGGCGGGACAAGGCATCGGGCAACTCCTTGGTCGAGGCGGGCAATGCTCCATTGTAAATGAAAATACAATTAAAAATATGGCCCACCTACCCAATTTTACCTTTTCGTTACTCATGGTTTTTAGCCAGGTAAGGACCTTATCATCGGTTCTGAGAATGAATGGTTATTCCTCAAAGTAATAGCAGTATTTTCGGACTGTCCAAATAACCGCCAGGTATTCCTGTTCATTAATATGTTAGCGGCGTTCGGCCTCATTTAGCATAGTACTAAAGTACGCTATAATCTGTCGCTGGTTCTGTGACTGCTCCTGGTATAGAACAGCACCCATTCAGGTTCCGCTTGCATCGGTCCGTAAAATCAGGGCTAATTCAGGCAGAGGTCGGTAGAGCATGATTATGTCGCAATAGCGCACCTTTAATTCTCGAAATGCTTCTTCATGTCGTACAGTCCACTTCCAACGAGTTGTTTTGAGTAGGAGTTCGTTGAGGGGGGCCACAATGGGGGCGACATCTGCTATAAAATCTCAGAGCTAATAGCATAATCCCAGAAAATGCCTCAATTGTCTCCGGTTATTTGGTACTCTAGCCTCCTCCTTCTCTCGCACTTTCTCTGGCTTCGTATAATTCTCGTCCAGGGTAATTACATGCCCTAAGTATACCACCCTGGTCTTCCCAAAGTGGCACTTCTCCAGTTGTCAAGTTAGTCCATGGAGTTCAAAGCGCTCCAGGAGTTTTTGCAAGTCTACCTGGTGTTCCTACCATGTGCGGGAATATACTATCATATCGTCCAGGTAGGCTAGGCAAAACTGGCCACTATAGCCTGTCTAAACTACTGCTTATATCAATCGTTGGAAAGAAGCATGTGCATTCTTTAACCCGAAGGGCAATACGCAAAACTGCAGTGTTTCGCCTTCTGGGGTAGTAAACGCCATATATTTCTTGGGCCATGGGTGTACGGGGATTTGCCAGCACCACTGCGCATGTCTAGAGTGGAGAATATACTCGCGTCGCCTAGGTCGCGGAGCATACTAGCCAGGTTTATAGTTGGGGGTACTATAGAATATGTAACATCATTTAAGGCATGGTAGTTGACACAAATACGGAGTTCCCCATATTACTTTGGCACAAGTACAACTTTGGCGTTATATGGTGAGTCAGTTGGCTCCACTATTACTTGCTCTTTCATCTCGGCTACCTGGTCTAATATTATCTGCCTGTGAAAGACTGATGGGTTGCCTGGTAAGCAGTATATGGGGTGACAATCTTTTACCCAGATTTCATGTTGGATGGCAGTTGTCTGATTTAATCTGATGGTATGCTCGAATACAGCTACGTGAGTTTTGAGTATCCACAATAATGACCTAAGTTGGTCAGCTCTTAGTTGGTTGTTCACCTGCTCACTGGAGATTTCTTGTGGTTTTTGCAGGTTTATTGGGGCTTCCCAGTTTATGGCCATCCTATCCTGTTTGCCTAAATATTGGTGCTGTTGTCCGCAGTCGATTACACAATTTTGGCTTGTTAGCCACTGTTACCTGAGGATAATCTCTTCCACTAAATGTAGTACACAAAAGATTTCAGTTTTCACTGTTCCCACACCTGTGGACACTGTAACGTAATAATTCCGTCTATGGTCAGTCGTGGCTCAGACTGGGTCATTTGAATTATTCGGGAGTTTTCCTTTATCCNTCCACAATTTTGGCTTGTTAGCCACTGTTACCTGAGGATAATCTCTTCCACTAAATGTAGTACACAAAAGATTTCAGTTTTCACTGTTCCCACACCTGTGGACACTGGAACGTAATAATTCCGTCTATGGTCAGTCGTGGCTCAGACTGGGTCATTTGAATTATTCGGGAGTTTTCCTTTATCCGGTTTTTCGGTTCGGGAGTTAGCAGCTGGCTTTTAATGAAAATGCCAGTTGTGGCAGTGTCCGGGATTGCCTTAAGATTGTAGTTATTGATCCAGACTTCAATCGAAGGGGCGTGTGTTCCCGGTCTCAGATCTCAGAACGCAAACTTAGCACTAGCCAATGCGAGTAGCTTATACACTGAAGAGCCAAAAAACTGCTACACCTGCCTAATATCGCGTAGGGCCCCCGCGAGAACATAGAAGTGCCGCAAGACGACTTGGCATGGACTCGACTAATGTCTGAAGGTATGCAGGAGGCATTGAAATCTGCGCCAATTTGAGAAAGGGTTGCACGTCTGTCACGTTTAATGATTCTTGTCAGTCGTCGTTTGTCTCGTTCGTTCACAATCTTTTTCCGGCCACAGCGATGTCTAAGATTTGATGTTTTACTGTATTCCTGATATTCATGGTACACTCCTGAAATGGTCGTATGTGAAAACCCAATGTAATGGCTACCTCGGAGTAGCTATGTCCCATCTCTCGTGCACCGACAATAACACCATGTTCAAACTCACTTAAATATTGATAACCTGAAATTGTAGCAGCAGTAACCGATCTAGCAACTTTGCCAGACGCTTGCTCTCTTATATAGGCGCTGCCAACCGCATCGTGTTACTCTGATTGATTCCACACCTCTGTTATTTGCATACATATACATATACCAGTTTTTTGGCTCTCCAGTGTATATTTGCGCCTGCGACCTACACACAACTGATGCCGGCATCCCTCTGGGGAACAAAAAAAATTAAATGATAGGAAGTAATTTGGGCGCAAATATAGGGGCAGCTATAAGGTACTTTTTCACTCTACGAAGGCAGTCAGACGCTGTTAAAAACGAATTATGTCGGATGAGTCATCGCTGCGCGACAGATTGATATAAATGGCACCCCCATCAATTCAACTTTCTCTCTCAACCCCGCCACAAAGCCTGTAGTTTCCGACGCACTCCAATGGTACAGTCTTTGTGTGTGCGGGCCAGAGGCATTTAAGAAAATCTACAAACCGGGTGTGGGCGCCCGTCATGCAGGCGGGCGATCGTGTGACCCCTCAGGCAGCATTAAATATGAATTAAGGCCAATCGCTGATATAAATTACCCCATCATTTATACTTGCATGTGAGACAAAGCCAGTCAGAAGTTGTTAAAACGAATTAGGACAGTCGAGAAATTGCTGTATGTTCAATAAAGTGGTACATTACATCGCAGGGCTATTGTACTTTCGCCAAAAAATTATAACATATAAATAATATAGATTACCAGATTTGGGTAGAAGTATAATGGAAGTTGTCACACAGGAAACTAGGCTTCCAGTACATATTAGTATCATTGATATGGCAATGGAAACTAGCACATTTAAATCGCGGCACGGAAAATCATTTCCGGGAACAGTTCGCGAAATAATATGTGGTCCTTCTAATTCTGGGAAGACATTTGCCCTCGTGTGTCTTTTAGAGGAACAAAACTGTCTTAGGTTTGAAAACATGTACCTTTATTCAAAATCACTCCACCAGCCAAAGTATTTGCATCTAGAAAAGATTCTGCAAGGCTTTGCAGGACTATGATCTTTCCCCTTTAGCGAAAATGAATCAGTTATACAGCCAGACGAGGCATTACCGAACTCTATGTTTATTTTCGACGATGAGGCGGTGAAAAACAAACAAATATCCATCCATATTTCATTATGGGGCGGCATATGGCTGTACATGTCATTTATCTTTCACAAACATATTCATGTATTCCAAAGCAGTTTTTAAGTGACAATGCCAATTTCCTGGCCATATTTTGTATGGACGACATGAATTTACATCACATATACTCGGACCATGTAAATAGTGATATGGAATTTGACAGATTTAAAGAAACGGGTGCGCATTGCTAGAGCGACGCATATGGTTTCATAGTGATAGCTAAAGATTTTGCAATTGACAAAGGGCAGTACCTCAAAGCATTCGATCAGTTTATTAATATCCATCAGTGAAGTATGAGTTACTTTGTATCCAAATTTAGGCATAGTGGCCTGAAACATGCACCGGAAAGATGCATTATTTCCACCAACGACGGGTATTGCAGTTTTGGTGGGAATCGGGCCAAGAACCTGGGCATTCCCAGGCATGACACGGGTGCTGTTAACACATCCTTTGTGTAAAGTCTTACATCTGATGCGCTGCGACCAGTACTAGCATTGCAAACAAGTATTGCGACACATTTACGCACATTAGTGACAGGTATGACTCGAATTAATGCTGTACAGACAGCACTGGGCAGTATGGGAGAGCAAATCTCTATCAGATTAGACACAGGTATGTCGCGCGAATTAGGCACATTGTCCAGTAATGTAAAGAAATTATCTGTGTTCGGCGGGAAACTCACTACAGTGGAAAACAGACTTTACAATACTAATATATTGATCGTGAGCATGGATGTACATCTCGGATCATTAATTGAAAATGTATCACACCTCATGGACATTACTAGCGGAGACGTACTGGAAGCAATGGAAGGCAGGCTGTCTGGTAGCACAAACAAACTGTCTACCAAAATGGAGGCCCAGCTACACAAAATATCCGAAAACCTGTTGAAACTAAGCGTGTTATGAGGTAGGATATCTGCTGTGGAGAATAAAATCGCTTATATGGGAAAGCAGATCGGTGCCAGAGTGCTAGAAGGTCTCACAGCATTGCTGGACACTTACCCCAAGTCTGAGAGCAACCCAAAAATTCAATCGAATTTATTCACAAAAACAAATGCACTGTCTACCAAGCTGGATGGTCAGCTTGGCAAATTAACCGATGAAGTACAGAAAATTGATGTGATAGGCAGCATGGTGTGAGCCATGGTGGAAAAAATTACCGATGTAGGGGTTCAAGTGGACGGCCTCAGCGCTTAACTCGCCAGCCACATTAAAGACAAGACTAAGCTGTACACATTAACCACTAAGTTAGAATCGAACCTCAGTGCTGTTAGTATGTTGACCATTACAGTGACGAAACATTTTCAGACTTTATCAAATAACATGCTAAGAGTAGTGGCAAGTAAACTGCCTGCAGTTGAAGCACTACTAACAGACCTGGGCAACCATGTCGATTACATATCGCTTGCAACACTCGCATCAACATTGAATTATAATTTGCGCATAGCGAACAAGAGTGCAGCAAGCTGGCCACCATGAACAACAAGCTCACTTCAGTTCAAACAGCGCTCGAACAAACTGTGGGTAAGGGGTTTGAAAATCCCTCCACGAAACTTGACTTACAATTAAATATGCTTGGCAAAAGTGTGGCTGTGCTGCATATGCAGTAGGAGAGCGTAGCTGGCTTGGAGACCAAACTTAGCACTATATTTGAGAGAATTACCAATAAAGAATTTACAAGTATTCTTGAAGAACTGGACAGTTGTAACCGTAGTTTTATTAGTGGCATGTCGGATATTTAGGAACNCAACAAGCTCACTTCAGTTCAAACAGCGCTCGAACAAACTGTGGGTAAGGGGTTTGAAAATCCCTCCACGAAACTTCACTTACAATTAAATATGCTTGGCAAAAGTGTGGCTGTGCTGCATATGCAGTAGGAGAGCGTAGCTGGCTTGGAGACCAAACTTAGCACTATATTTGAGAGAATTACCAATAAACAATTTACAAGTATTCTTGAAGAACTGGACAGTTGTAACCGTAGTTTTATTAGTGGCATGTCGGATATTTAGGAACNGAATTTACAAGTATTCTTGAAGAACTGGACAGTTGTAACCGTAGTTTTATTAGTGGCATGTCGGATATTTAGGAACAAATGCAGCACATAATTATCCACCATTTATATTATATTCCTACAGACAATGAGAAATGGCAGAATTGCGCACACATATGGACTGCAATACTAAAATAACTCATTACTTTGGAAGATAAAATTTTCAATGCATGCATGCAGAGCAATTATTTCATATAAAGTACTCACACTTTACACTATTTTATTAGTATTATGTCTGTGGCCATCGAGGACTTGACTCGCGTAATCGCAAGAGTGAGGGAGAAGTATTTGCAGGCTAAGCAGGTGCATACAGAACGTGATGCAGTATTGGAACATGCATTTCAGCCAATCACATCTCGATAGGAAACGCTAAATAATAAACGAAATATTCTCCATGATGTGAAGACTGAACCTGAACTAAAGCCAATTGTAGACGAAATTTCGTTGGATGAATCAAAACCTAAAAAAAGGGCCAGTTCTCACTCGGCCACTGTTCGCAATTATCTAATATTGTATACAAGATGTTTTAATGAGAGCGTTTATGGCATTTACAAAAGGAATAAAAAAATGTTTCTGGGAAATAAACACATATTTTTCCTACCCGATGATTATGTACAGATCGATAAAAAACATATTCATGCTTCTCCCGGCTTGTACGAACATTTTTTTAAGCTCAGACCAGGCGAATTCTGGCATGAAGCACTTAATCAATATAAAAAAATGCTTTATATTACTAGTACGCATTTAACCGATAACAATATAAATGTAGACAAATATAAAGACGAAACACACTCGAAATTCGACATTATATCAGAACTGTTTCTGGACGTCGGCTTAGCTAGCGGCACGGGACTGAAACTTGATAACGGCGGTCAGGCCGAGTTTCTTTACTGGGATGATGGGAATGTCGTACACCTACGACTCCTCTTCGCATCCCAGCAGGCGGGAAATAATTCACACACTAATGAGATCGTGAATATTGTTGAAGAACTGCAGAAAGGGGATTTCCAATACTGAAATAATGTCTTGTGCAGCAATCGCCGCTGAAATACACACACCATGTTTGGAATTTGTGACCTGTATCACAAAGATTTGGTTGAAATGATACCTTATGCTTCTGAAAATAAAGGTTTACAGTACATGTCAACAGTTATTGACTGTTACATTAAATTCGCGTGGGCTGTTCCCATTAGTTGGAAGACGGGAAAAGATGTTGTCGAAAGGCTATGACTACAGTGTTAGACACAAAGGGTTAGCCAAAAAATTTACAAACAGACTTAGGCAAGGAATTCTACAATAAACCATTCCAAGCACTGATGCAACAGAAAAAATAAATCATTATAATATATTTAGTGATAAAAAAGCATCTATAGTCGAACGATTTAAAGGAACGCTCAAAAATCATATGTGGTTTGAATTATCAGCACAACAAAGTTATACCTGGCTGGATATTCTACACCAATTTATTAATAATTNAATCATATGTGGTTTGAATTATCAGCACAACAAAGTTATACCTGGCTGGATATTCTACACCAATTTATTAATAATTTTACAATAACATAACACACAGGACAATTTGTATGCATCCAGTGGATGTAAAAGACAATTCACTGCTATCAACAGTATTTAAAAAACAAAAGTTCTAGATACACTAAGCAGAAAGGGAAATTGGTGATTATGTGCGCATTCACGTCTTAAAAATGTTTTCTCTGAAAGTTACTATCCGAATTGGACTCTGGAAATATTCTGTATTGCAAAGATCAGGCATTTCAAGCCACGAACATAAGTACTCGAAGATTTAAATGGTGAACAGATAAAAGGTTCTTTTTACGGGCAGGAAATCATGCCTACTAAATATCCATACACTTATTTGGCCGAGAAAAAGATTCGTACTAAGAATAATAAAGTGTTTGCAAAATGGCTGGGGTTTGATTCTCACTTCAACAGCTGGATACCCACAGAAGACCTCCGGTAAATTTTTTAGTCACTTTGCAAGCAGAACCCTGCATAGAAGACCCTAATTTGTTTTGTGTTCAGGCTGTTCTTGTCGGAAAAGGCATGGGGCGATCTCTAGGATGCTAAGGGTTGGGGTTCCGAATGGTGTGCACAGCTGTCCCTCCCATGCGAGTCTGGCCAAAGGGGCGAACTCGGGGCTGCTAGAAGGAGTAGGACCAACAGCCACGTGCGCAGCAGCCCTCTCATGCGAAGCTGCTAGTAGGGGTTGGAGGGCACAAGTGAGCGCGATGGCCACCGCGGTTGCTATGTAACCAAGTGGTTGAAGGGGGGAGGCACGTTGCCTGGCTGGGCCCGCTTTCGTCGCTAGCGCGGTCGATCCTTTACAGCAGACACACACAGCGTGTTCGAGGCTGTTCACAGGTCATTATAAAACTCTTAAACTAAACGAAGAAACAGTTAGTTTCACGCTATGCACCTTGGGAATAAGATCGTCAAGAAGAAGAAGTGAGCAGGTCTCGTGAATCAAATCATTAATAACCTTCCTTTTGAGCCCCTCATTCCAGGCTACAAGTGGGGACATGCCTATAAATACACTAGATGCGGTCTATAAGGCCCACATTATTTCGTACGCTGAGAGCGATAATTTGGCTGATAGGCATGCAGCTGACACAATCCTTGCGAATAAGGCGAAGACAATAGTTAAAACTCCAAACACGAAATTCAGCGAGCGATTGGCAGCATGGGCAGTTGGTAAAATTATAAAGGCTAAGGTTAAGCGAGGAATGGGTATGACGTTCAGACGAATGGTTAAGAAGAAGAAGAACAGGTGTAGGAAAGTTAAGCGCAGGGGTATACTTCCGTTTCTGCTTCCTACAATATGACTTTTGGGATCGCTATTAGGCGGTGCCAGCGGAATAGCACGAGCTGTGAAAAGTGCTAAAGATGAAAATAAACAATTATCAGAACAATTCCGGCATAATAAGCAGATGGAAATTCTAGCCAGCACAAAAACGCGCATGTCGACGGCAGAAGTCCTAAGGGGACTGCCTGAATGGCCCTTGATAAACATTAATTTGCGTAAATTTTAGCGAAAATTAAAAATACATAATTTTCGTAAGGTGTTTATGTGGGACACACATCCACAGCGGCAGAAAAAATCAGAATTTGGTATAATGAATTTAGATACGAGTTTGGGCTCTGGCATACACTGGACAGCATATAGAAAAGACAGGAACACAAAAAATATTACGACAGCTTCGGCAACTTAAGGACCCCACAATAACTGAATACATATTTTAAAGGCAATATAATTTATTATAACCACAAGAGAAAACAGCGACCGTGGGACTGGAATTGCAGGCATTAATGCTTACGTTATTTAACGTCTCCACAAAACTACTAAAGCGTTAGTCATATCTATCACCTTGATTGTGACAGGCAATTCGTCGGAATTACAGTCAGTATATTTTCCACTGTTAAGCGTGGCAGGCGAGTGGTCTATTGCCGTGATATATTTTCAAACATATTTTTCAGTACCAAACATCGCTGATTATAATAGCATGTTTCGATATGTTAAGGCAGACAGTAAAAGGGATGAGGTACGAATACCTTCCGGCTCATACAAAATTGAAGATATTGAAGAAAACTTAAATGCGAGCTGGAACCAGACGTGACTTTAGTACTGCGTGGAAATTCTAATACTCTGCACAGCGAGATGAAGTGTAGTGTCCAGGTAGACTTTATGCAAAACGATACTCTCGCTGCCATGATGGAATTTGAAAACGCGAAATACGAGGCAAATAAAACCCACGTATCTACTATGCCAGTAAAATTTTTTCCCGTTAACGTTATCAGATTAAACCACAATTTAGTTAGCGGCTTGCATCTCAACGGTAAACCAAGCCAGACATTACATGAATTCTCTGCAAACATGCCTCCGGGAATTAAACTCCTGAGCATGCCAACCACGCCCATATATGTCATGGTCGCGATAGAGAATGTCCAGGTAGTAATCGTTTCCGTAGTAGACCAAGAAAGTCGTTTGATTAATTTTCGAGGCGAGGAAATAACAGTGCATTTACATTTGCGGAAAGATGGAGCTGAAAATTAACCATATGAAAGAGAATAAAGGAGTGTATCGTGTCACACCTAAAGTCAGTACGAGGCAGGCACGCAGTCCGCTAACATCTGACAACTTTCGTTTCCTTACACGATTACATTTAACGGTCAGGAGTAAGTATGGATGTGGAAATCTTAAACGTAAGTGAGCCGGTAGGATACGAAGATGCAATCACCAAGGCGGAAATACACACTTATTCGCCCTTCCTGCCAGGTCCATACATGGCTTTGTCTGAGGTGCGGATTCCCGTACAAAACCAACATATTTACACCCGCACCATGTAATTCTTATTTGCGCTTTAGAGGGACGCTGACAAGGGCTGGTAAAGTGCTTCCAACAACAACTAAAAGCATTAGAAACAGTATACTTCACATGATTAATAGCATCTCCTGTGATATTGTACTGGTGTGAAGTAGATGCCTCTCGCGATGTAGTAATCACGGCAACGAAAATAATTACCTTTCATTAACGCGTAACCAACTGCCTGCCGGCCTCCATAATGGCTGACTGGGGAATCGAGGAATATTTTAAGGTTCCTGTCTATGCCAATGGGAAATTTGAAATGTGTATTCCCCTCGCTATGCTGTTAGGCATCGCTGAAGACTATAGGTATATAATTATTAATTCCAAGCAGGAAATAGTTATGCAAATGGCCAACACTCAAACGAATGCACTCCAGGACACTGGCATAGAAGCAGCTACACTTTCAATACTTTCTGTTGACTGGTTACTGCCACATGTACAAATGAACATATCGGAACGCGTAAAAATTTTTAAATATGGAGAAAAAGGCAGTAATGTGGATATGGTATTCCATGCTTGGAGTTTAGAAACATATCCTAATGTGCCGAGCTCTGTAAGCATAAATTAGAACATGAAATTACATGTGAGAAACCGATATATATATATATATATAAATATATATATATATACATATATATATAATTGTTGTGTTTCAGGCCAGTAAACAAAACGTAATTAATAAGGACTGTTCGACATTCAACCACGTAAATATAAAAAATAAAAAGGTTTTCCTAAACTCCGAAGCGTACCTGTATGGCGATTTAAATATTGATTTCGCGAACGGCATGTATATGGTGCCATACCAAATGTACGCAGATTTCCAGCGTTTGTAATATGGCCAAACACCAGCTCCCATTCTAGCACTGAACAAGTAAATACACACGGCCCCGCTCCTAGTCTTTAATGTAAGCAAGCAAGACGACCATTTAAAATCCGACGTTGTAGATTGTAGGATTGAATTAAGTGCAGCGGAAAACTTCCCAGCTTTCACCCAGACCTATGCCTTAATACTAGACGATAGACTGGTCACGTATAATGTGCGCGACAGAGCAGTTAAAATACTGACGTAGATTAAAACTATACTACTCTCTCTCCCGTGCGCCACAGCGCAAACGTCACAATGTATGCGAACATTCAGTGATGCGTCTCGCAGCAGGGTTTTATTATTAAATGTATTTGCATGGAGACATATACATTCAGGCCGCCGTGTCCATGGCATGAGCTGGATGTGAAAAGTAAAGTAACGAACATTTGGCTGGAAAAACGTTACCACGGCAACAATTGGGGTGAGGGCGATTTGAAATACGATAAAGCGCACAATGTACTTGTCACCGCGCTAAGTGCCAATGGTACAGGCTTTGTGGGCGGGCCAGAGCAGAAACTTCATAGAAGCAATTATTGCACAACCACTAAAATCTGCGATCTACAAACCGAGTGTGGATGCCCATCGTTTAGAAGGTTGAGAGAGAAATATACGGGTCTGCTAGAACTTGTATGTGACACATCTATGCGTAACCTTGTATTATCTTGTCTTAATGTGTTGTTGATTAAGTTATGGCATTTGTCGGACTATACCGAATGTCAAAAAACACCACCGGCCATTATAAATAGCCCATCTATCGGGGCAAAGAACTTTAGTACTGATTCACAGCTCATCATGGAGGGGTCCAATCACCAAGCTGAATGGGTCTGTCCGATATATACCGCTATCAGAGCTCGTCATCGGCAAGGTATACATGGCATCAGATTTTCACTGCACAGAGTCAGCATACAGTAAAGGTATAACAAGTATATTAGACAATGAGATACGTATCCAGCTGCCTACGCGCTATGCCCAACTCATATCACATGACGACATGGTCAGGCTTAATGCTGCAACAGTACGATTCAGCTATGGTGGCATCAAGTCTATTAACAATGGGAAGTCAATGCATGTCGTAGAATTTTCGTAAATGGCTAACATAGTGTGGCATGTACTTCAACCCATTAGTAATGTATGAGGGCGTCGTTACTGTAGGATACAGGCGTGTACTTTTCAAACCGCCCGGCCAGCCGTCGCAGGTAGAATCATGTAATGGTCTTGAACACTGGGCATGCTGTGTCAATGAGGTTAATTTTCTCTCGGTGCTGTGTAATGTAATGTCATGTGCCATATATCACCTAAGACCTGGAATGAAGCTGCCTTGTTCACTTAGTACTATGAAATCATGTGAAGAGTACATACATCAGGTATGATTTACTCGTGCAATTGCATATGAACTTTGCAATGCCAACACTGACAGTGTAATTACCCGCTGGACTGAGTGCTGCACTGGTGACTGTCATACAACCTACATGAAAAGAGGTACAATTGCGTGGAATACAATGTGTTTGCCATAATAATGCGAGGTGTACAATGCTACAATATAAGAAGAGCGACATGCAGAGCTGCAGTAGTGTTTCGTTGAGAAGAGAACTAACATCATCATGTTTAACCTTCGTGAGTGTGTGAAATTTCTGCCGGAGACCATGCACATGTACGATAACTACTTTATCGGATACAGAAGAGTTGGGTTTAAACCAAGAATTGAACACGAGCAAGTACAAATATATGACTCTGAACATAATTTTTGGGGTTATAAGTACACTTGTGATAACTTTTATTATGAAGTTCGACCCTGCTACTGGTCTGACCAGTGTGTCGTCTACAATCTCTGGACCAAAAGCGAGCTACCTGAAAATGGATGTATTCTCGCAGTAGGTACAGAATTTGAAGAAATTACAGAACTACACGATGGAAACAAGAAGGTGAAATCTACCTTGCGAGAAGTTGATACTGGATCAACTTACCGCTGGACTGAAGAATGTACAGGCCACATACATATGATCACGCTGGCAGAATGTGGTACCACATACATTCTTCCCTGCTCTGCTAAGGTATGTTGTGTCTTCATTTGAAACTATAATTGAAGGTTATTAAACCAGTTACAAAAAAACATGGGTGGCGACGAAGCAGATATCGGCAGCAGCACGAAGGCAGAGGGCGAAATAATGTGTCATAGAGAGTGTAAATGTTGACAGGTAATGTACGACATTTATGCCCATATATGACTATTATTGTTTAAGAACCACTGACGTCATATTGCCGTATGGCTTCTATAATAGCTGTGTCTACCCTGCCAGTCGACACCAGTGAGCTCAAGATTAACGTTCCATTTGGCCCAGCGACAGTCTAAAACAGTGTAATGCCTGGCAACAACATAGGTTATACAGTTGTTGCCAGGCATTACACTGCTTTAGAATGTCGACGTACGAGCAATGTCAGCAGATGGTCGAATGCAATATTCTGGGAAGATGTGTCGTTAACTATATGCGAACAGACACTCCCCTGCCATGTGGGCCGGACGAAGTTATAACTCACGCTTTATTGCAAGATGCGATAAGAATAATTTACCTTCTGCAAAAACCTTTGGCTGAACCTGCCAACTCTGCTGCTGTGATTGACAATACTAAGGAGGATGCCCAGCTGCCTGCCGATGTCTAACGCAACAGGTCTGCCGCCATCAAATGCAAGAAAGGCCTGGGTCCAGACGGAGTTATAACTACCGCTTTATTGCAAGATGCAATAAGAGTTTACCATCCACAAGAACCTTTGGCTGAACCTGCCAACTCTGCTGCTACTGTGATCGTCATTACTAAGGAGGACGTCCAGCTGCCTGCTGTCAAACACAAGAAGTCTACCGCCGTCAGACGTGAGAAGCCGGCCGCCACCAAGTCCTCGACTTTGCGTCGCAGCGCACCGCCTCATCGCAGAATGTCTCGTAAGAAGATGTTGACGGTCACATCATGTCTGAATTGCAGCAATACATCGCTTCAGGATGTGAGCAAATTATCAGTTGCCGATATAAAGACATTACTGCTGCATGTATTCACTGCTCTGCTTGCAAAGGTATAGTGTGTAAATGTTTTAATTGCCATCTTGATGTATGCTACAACTACTGAGCTTTTAAAAGTTTAGTGAAAAAAATGTAATAATTGTATAAAGAAAATATAAAATAATTTTTTAAAAATTGTTTATAGGTAATTGGTACATTGAAAAAAATTTAATTGCTTTAACTACTCAGCTTGCAAAAAGTATAGTGAAAAAAATCTTTTCATTATATTTGCTCTCTTGGTGTATGCTGTAACTACTCTGCTTGCAAAAACTTATAGTGAAAATGTTTTAATTGTATATAAATATATTTAATTGCTATATTGATGTGTTGCTAATGTATACATTCTTTTGTGTAATGGCCATGATTGACGAGTGTACTGTATGTATTGACCATGATTGTCGAGTAAATGAATATTTTGATGTAAAAAAGTTCTATAATATATATGTATGTCATGAAATTCTCAGTGTTCTTATTTATGTTGGATATCACACACAATGACCAAACTAAATAGTGCTATTATATTAAAAGCACACAAAAATAAACAGTACACTACTGCAATGAGATATCTTTGTAAAGACATTATATGATAGAGTACATTACAAGTACGCTTTAGTCGATAGTGTGGGTAAAGACAGACCCCTTCATGTGGAAATTCTCAGGGGCTGGACCTCCCACCGTTCTACCCCTCCCACAGGGAAACGAGGCTGCCATATCGCACTGGAGGGGAGCGCCCGACCGATGCAGCAGCTGCCCTAAAACGCTGACCCTTGTGTGAGAAAGGGTATAAATACCCCCTCCCACTGCCCTACACACTCAATTGTGCCTGGGCGTCTGTGCTATATGGTTCTCACTTCTCAACTAGAGTCCACACGATCTCAACTGTAATACCTGCAGAGTATTGTGTATCATGTGTACACCTGCGGGAGAGAGTATTGAGGCCGATACACTACGCAACTTCTCGCCTCTTTAGAGGTAAGTGTGTGTGTTTCGGCTGCTGGTGAGTATTAACATATGTGAAGGCGTCTCCAACGGCTAGTACATTATATAATTTCACCTAGAGCCTTTCTAGGACTGCGGATATAACTTTATAATACTTAATTCTGTGTGTCGAACATGCGCTGTGTTCAATCTAGGGCTTTTTCTGGGACTGCGAACATAAGTACTTGGTAATTGAGAGGCTTGTCTTTACTTGTGTGCTGCATATAAAACTTTGCGTCTTTTTTAATGCGTATGCCACGCACACTCAATATATCATATAGTCTCTCTCTCGCCATCCCTTGCATCTCTGTTTACATTCATTCGAGCCTCGCTGAACGCCATGTTAAAGTATTAGATAATACATCGTATTAAATTATATGCCTATATTTTTGCGAACTAATGCCCACCCCCCTTTTTTTCTCTTTCTCGTAGGAAACCACCTGGTCTGGGCTGCCTGCCACGTACCACGGATATATACTACTACTACTATAATGGCATCAACTCCTAATTCTCCAGTATCACCTAGTTCACAATCGTTGTTTCCATCTACTGCTGCGTTACTTAACCCCCTTCCGCTCCCATTATATGCAGACCCGCACTTCAGTGTGGTTTTTGCGACCGGGTGTTTACGGACCATCGGAATGGATTACATCACGAGCGTAATTGCTCCCTCAATCCATTCCGGCAGCCTGCCTCACATCTTTGCGATAGGTGCGGTCGTCACTTCAGCCGAATAGACAAGCTTGCCGAACATACTGTAACATTTAAAGGACTGATCAGACAGGCCATTTTGCTCAACTGTACATTCTGTAATGAGGGCTTTACGCGATCTTGTGATGCCCGGCATCATGGACGTACTTGTTGGGCGAACCCCGCTGCCCCTTCAAGGGCATGTGGGAATTGCGGCCAGCAGTTCACCAGGACCAATAGGCTTCGTGCGCATGTCGCAAAGTTTACTGGTGCTGCCATGTCAACCTGCTGGATAGCGAAGCGGGCACGAGTAACAGCCTGCAACCGCCCCATAACGTTCCTGCTCTTGCGATCGCAGGTAGCTCTCGCTGAGGGCCCATTGTCACTGGGGCTGGCGAGAGCAACACTCATTGCTACGTGGAGGTTGAAAGCCCATTTAAGGGTATAATGAAAACTCACATCTCTGAGAATACTTCGAGGGTAGCCATTGACATTTACGACTACCTCGAGGTAATGAAACCTAATATCTTTGGCCAATTACAGCAGGAACTAGACACAGGGGGCGGTCAAGTTAAATATTTTTGTAGAGTGTGTATATGGGAAACCAGAACTGCACGAGGACGTGCCTCTTTAACGTAGCCGACATATATGTGGCTGTGTCGGCTGACATTGCAAAGGAGACTGACTATATAGGGAAGGGTAGAAGCTAGACTGTCACTGCTGTGAAACAAGTACAGTTATGCGTAAACAAGCTTGGCCCTCTTAGGGCCTCCCCGTATGTCCCATTGCATGTTGGTTTTGCTGAGAAAAGAGCAATTATCTACCTGCACAACGTTGGCGACCAACAGTGTTTTAAATGGGCTGCACTGGCACGTTTTGTAGAGGGGAAGAATCCACAATAGGTCATAGAGTGATACACCAGGCTGGAAACGCACTTTGATTTTTCAACTGTAGATTTGCCCAGCCCTCTATGGCAAATACCGGCTTTTGAGAAAGCCAATCCGGGGGCCAGCATTAACATATACGCACTCAATGATAAGAATACGAAAATAGTGCCGATATAGGTGACAGAAGTAGAACTGGCCCTGTATCTCGATTTTCTGCTGCTCACCACAGCAGAGGACCAGAACTCGCATTATTGCTATGTCTCGAATTTCTCGCGACTGGTAAGCTCCCAAGAGACTGTTCACGAACATGTTGTTTATATCTGTAAACATTGTTTTTAAATGTATGATAATCAACTACAGATGAGAGGGCTGACGGGTGCCGAAACTCTGGCTGAGTACAGGAGGTATTGCAATAACCACACTGCTGATCGTGCCGACATGCCACAGCCGGACAGGTGTGGCAGGTCACCTGTGCTCAAATTCGAAAATGATCAGAATGGCAACAAGGTACCTATCGTAGTATATGCAGACTTCGAGGCCATGATTGTGCCTGTACAGAGGTGTCAGCTGAACCCGGACGCATCCTACACATATAGGTACCAAAAAAACGAGCCCTTTTCATATGGCATATACATTAAGGTTGATAATTCAATTATCCCCGTCTATAAGACGACCATCCTACTCCCGGATGTAACTCAATACACGGGCGAAGATGCATCGAAACACTTTATTGAAGAGGTGGTTAGGAAGGACACCTTGTTAAAGACATGTATACCCAATCTGAACCTATGCGCCCACTAATACATGCGGAACAGGCTGGCTACGCTTTAGTCACTACCTGCTGCCACTGTTCTGCCATGTTCACCAACAACAACCAAAAGGTGCATGGCCATGATCATTTTACCGGCAGTTTTATCGGAGCATCATGTAATAACTGCAACAAGCTTCGTCGCCGACCCCAGAGACTGCCGATACTCTTCCATAACTAAATGTATGATGCCAATTTCGTAATTAAGCAGCTAGGGTGTGATACCCAAGTCATATTATTTATTATTCCGCATACCTAAGAAAAACTCATCACCTTTAGTAAGAGTTTGGGTGACAAGTTCAATATACAGTTCATTGATATGTATAGGTTCATGTCTGCCAGCCTGGCAACACTCGCTAAGAATCTGCCGTCCTGTGAATTCCACACATTGTCTCGTTTCTTAACGGTAGAGCATGAGCTAGTGCTGGTAACCCGGAAAGGCGCCTTCCCCTACGATTATGTTAGCTTGTGGGAGAAGCTCGCCGAGCCATGGTTACCTTCTATAGAGTCATTCTATAATAGGCTTACTGGGGGAACATCAGTGCCGAGGAATACCAGCATGCATTTCGGCTGTCGTTCCCTCCGAGACTATTCTGAGCTCTACTTGAAGACGGACATGCTGATTCTGTGTGATGTCTTCGAGAATTTCCGGGGGATCTGCATACGCACATACAGTCTCGACTGTGTGCGCTATGTCAGCGCATCTGGGTTTCTTGTTTGACGCAATGTTGCGCAAGATGCAGGTGGAATTATATTTGCGCTGCGACTATGACACCCACCTGTTTATTGAGGCTGGCATCCGGGGAGGGGTGGCTGAATGCGTTAAGCGGCACGCAGTTGCCAATAAAAGGCATATACCAGAGACATATGATGCCGACAAGCTATCTACCTACCTGCAGTATGTAGCTGCCAATAACTTATACAGGTGGTAATGTCCCTGCCGCTCCCATATAACGATTTAGAATGGGCCAGCACAAGCATCGATGTGATGGCCGTGCCGGACACTGTATATGTCGGCTACATACTGGAGGCAGACATAGAGTACCCTTGAACTCTTCACGAAGAGCATATGGATCTTCCATTCTTGCCAGTTAACTAGTGTACCCCGGCGTCCAAACAAACGAAACTCATGACGACACTGGAGAGTAAGCTTCATTATATCGTACATTACGTTACTTTGAAGCAAGCATTGGGTCATGGGTTACGGCTGAAGGCTGTTCACCGAGTCGTTGAATTCCTGCAGAATCTACGGCTTATGCCCTATATAGATTTGATTACTGAGAAACGTCAGGCTGCCACGAACGCTTTCGAGAAAGACTCTTACAAATTAATGAATAACACAACGTAAGGAAAACATATGGAAAATAAGTGCAAACGACAGCATATGGATTTCGTGTGTAGATCAGTTCGGGCGAAGAAGCTCATAGCAAAACCCGCACCCGCGCCTACCCGACCACTCATCTTTGTTACTCACCTACCAATTCTAAGGTGATTGGGAAGTTCAAGGATGAATGTGCGGGGTAACGAAATTGTTGAGTTTGTCAGTTTGAGGGCGAAACTGTATGCGTACCACTGCTTGAATACGGTAGTGAAACGCGCGAAGGGGATACAGGGGTGCATAGTTGAAAANGGTAACGAAATTGTTGAGTTTGTCAGTTTGAGGGCGAAACTGTATGCGTACCACTGCTTGAATACGGTAGTGAAACGCGCGAAGGGGATACAGGGGTGCATAGTTGAAAAGACGATAACGTTGAACGATTATAGGCGCATCCTTTCGGCCCAGCGCAGCATGAGGGTACAGGTCGCAGGTATTAGGTCGTACCATCATACAGTTTACACAGAGCAATCAAACAAACTGACTCTTTCGTGGATGGACGATAAGCGGAAAGTCCTGAATGATGGCATACATACCGTCCCCTATGGCTATCAGGCATNACTCTTTCGTGGATGGACGATAAGCGGAAAGTCCTGAATGATGGCATACATACCGTCCCCTATGGCTATCAGGCATAATAATAAAACAGCTCTGTGTCGCCAGAGAGAGTGCTTATTCTCTTGCCATGTACTGTAGCACGTACAGACGTCTTCGTATTCCGCCTGTCAGGTGCATGGCCGAGGGTATTTATAATCATATTTATCGATAAGCAGGCTGTAGCGCGTGCAAGTGTGTTGCAGGCTTGCCAGGCATGCTGGCTGATATTTTACTGTAGCTCGTTCAAGAGGTAAGTTGCTAACATTCTCAGGTAGACTATAAGTTTTTTATTCCTACAGTATACCGGAGCACACACAAGCCTGGAGGGCTTGTCAGGTATACAAATATTGGCCTGCGCAGTCTGATTCAGTGTACTGTAGCTCACGCAAGTGTTGCAATCTGCGACTTGCCAGGTATACTGGGTGGTAGCATGCAAGTAGTCTTGCCAGGCATGTTACCAACACATCCTGTACATGTTTTTTTAATTTTTTTTATTGAGGTTTAATGGAGCACACGCAAGTAGTAGTCATGCCAGGTATACCATTCATGCGTTCCCTTTTTTCCCCACACATGCTAATAGCTGTAGGTTTTCAGTGCATATTCCCGCTACTGCGTATCTTTCTTTTGTATGTTTCAATTACCCCCTGTATTCATGTGTAGAGTCACCGTCCGCAAGCGTTTGTCAAGCATATTTGCTAGATAATAGCATTCTACTTTCTCTTATGTNTCATGTGTAGAGTCACCGTCCGCAAGCGTTTGTCAAGCATATTTGCTAGATAATAGCATTCTACTTTCTCTTATGTATGGTTTCCACCCATACTTCTGTAATAGTCATATTAGTGTTCATTTGAATGATCTCTGAACTCCTCCATCGCACTGTGTGTTTTGGCATCACGCCCGTGTCTTCGGTATCATTCTGCAGTGTCCCGTCTGTATTTTTCTGTTTCCTGTTGCTGAAGCATTCTCTTCATTGTTTTTTCCCTTGCTGCTCCGCANCAGTGTCCCGTCTGTATTTTTCTGTTTCCTGTTGCTGAAGCATTCTCTTCATTGTTTTTTCCCTTGCTGCTCCGCAAACTACCTGTTCGCTATATCTATGACGTTACCAATATTTATATATTTATATATGTATTGATAAAGTTGTAGGAATAGCGTATTGCCAGTTCCAAGTCCGGTATCCGTTTGCGGGTTTATGTCATGCAGATGGTAAATGGGATGACGAGGCAGAAACTTACAAGTAATGTACCTTGTGATACTTAGACAAATAATCCACAAATAATATATTTTTGTTTGTACACCATTATGGTGACATTAGCAAGATGACAAAATCAGATTGTAGTGGAATATATGAATACTTACAAGTTATGCAATAGCACCAACCAACCCATTTATACTTAAAAGTTATACACTGGCACCAACCAACTCATGAATACCGTACAAGTTATGTATATAGGAATACTTAAAAGTTGGCACCAACTAACCTATGAATACTAACAAGATATATATATATATATGAATACTTACATGCTATACACATATTATTTCGGAGGTATTGATACTTTAAATTCATTTTACATAATCAAGTACTCTTTTAAAACACTTTAATGCGTGCAGCCTCGGGCGATTTAATGGCTAGAGGGAGGGAGGGATGGAGGGAGGGAGGGTGGTGGTGCCAACATGGCTGTACCCCAACTCTACAGAGGGGGTTTCCCTGGAGGAGCGGTCGCCGAAGGGGGCACGACGAAGGGACAGGGGTGGTACCATCCAATATGGCTGCCAAGAATTAAAAAAAAGTTTTTTAAAATAATTTTTTTAAATAAATTTAAAAAAATATTTTTTTATTACTTTACTGGCCTGCAACATGGCCGCCATGGAAATAAAAATGAATGTAATGGAATGTTCTGGACACAGGAAAAAATGTTAATAATTTTTTTAAATAAATTTTTTAAATATATTNTGGCCGCCATGGAAATAAAAATGAATGTAATGGAATGTTCTGGACACAGGAAAAAATGTTAATAATTTTTTTAAATAAATTTTTTAAATATATTTACTGGCTGGCAAAATGGCTGCCATGGAAAACATAATGAATGTCATGGAATTTTCTGGACACAGGAAAAAAATTTAATATATATTTTTTTAAATAAAATTTTTTAAAGCAATTTTTTTATTAATTTACTGGCTGGCAAAATGGCCGCCATGGAAAACGAAATGAATGTCATGGAATATTCTTGATATGGACCGCCAAAATGGCCACCACTTAATGCCAAAATGGCTGCCACTGGCAGAATGCAAGAGCAGGAGTTTTCTGTGGCATGTGTCCCTGTCACGACACTGTGTTTAAACAGGCAATTTCTAACTACTATTCTGTTTTCGCATAAATGGATTGTCTTTTCCCAATTGATTTATAACTGTATCACTGTTAAACTCAATTGTACCCGGACGAAGCCTGGCTCGTTCGCTAGTGTCTTTTATATATACATACTTGGAAAATAGGCATTATTAAAATTTATTTTGAGATTATTAAATAACAACTTGCCTTCTTAAAACAATGTTTGGTATCGTACTTACTTTTTGCTTATAGAATAATCAATACAGTCAAACCTCATTAATACGGTCCCGCTTAATACAAAACTTCTCTTTATGTGCAGTACTTTTACGGTCCCGTGAAATTAAAAACAATTTATAATGTATGACTACAAATTTAATAAGAAATAAAGTTATGTAGTACAATGTGGTTTTAATCCCACAAGGCTTTAAATGCACGTGTTTTTATATTGATAATACTAAATTCACCAGAAGAAGAAACATGCTAGTGAGTAATATTTTTCGCCAAATTGTTAACAAACCGTCCAACCGCATACGAATAAGCTTCATAGCAAAACTTTGTAGGAAAAAGTGATTATGGGAGCAGTCTGGCAGTCATACTTGTAACTATAATGAATGAAATGCTATTTTGTTACACCAAACCAACACTTTCTGTGCGAAGTGATATATGATCATGTTTGATGTTTACAGCAATTTAGCGGGTATATAGAAGTACAAACGTAGCAACAGGCTCTCGTAACTTGAATAGGGAATGCGAATCCTTAATGAAGATACTCGAAGTCAAGGTTCTACAATATTACAATTTAGGCATTAGATTAAATTATTGCATTTTAAAACAAACAACATGGTATGTTCGCATTGCGCAAATGTACGAAAAACTGTCCTGCAGTTTCACTCTTTTTGTATAAAGGCAGGTTTTATTAGCATATTTGAATGTAAAGAATGTAAAATATTATTGAATAGGTCTTAGTACTGTTATAATGTTATGTATATAAGTCAGGATATTTGATAAGAAGGACAAACGACGAACCAACCGAAAGAACCGTCTCAACCGATACCAGTTGTTACACAAATTTATTTAACACTCCCAAATGGTTAATAACAAATACAAAGAGTATATACATCACAAACATATAACACTTAGTGTAAACAATCTATATATCATAGATACAATATTTAATATTACAACAATTCCCATTTTTCATTTATTTTTATTTTTACATTCACAAGCATACATGAGTAGACATATCCTTATGTAAATTGGTAGTGGCTGAACACTGGAGGTCACTTAATAACATGGCCATTTAGAAGTAGCATGACTATGTTCAAATACCTGGGTCTGCTGGTCAAAACCTTCATAAGCAGTTGTATCTTAATCAATCTTGCAACTATTTGCTCCATTATCCTCAACACAAGAAGGACGAAATTAAAAGTGATAATATGGTCTAATTTACGCTCTATTCCTCCTAAAAATCTGACCATCTGGGATAAGTATGTTGTATAACCTAGGTTTCACTAAGTTGTTCACATATTTCTCTTTTGTTCCAAAAAGTCTTAGGTTTTTTTTTAAAATAAACTTGGCCACCCACCTTGTGGTCATCCAAGAGCTTAGCATTCAAATCATAGTAATTATTCATGTCTTATTGATATTCACGCACCTGTTTCAGAAGATAATCATATAAAACAACTTTAGGTTTTAATTGTGTAGCAGAAATGGCTAATTTGGTTCTCAAAGTGCGGGATATTAAGAGTTCAGCGGGAGATGGAAATTTAACCTTAGGTGTATTTCGTGAATTTAAAATGGCAAAATAAGATTCAGTTCGATCTTCAGCATATTTCTATAACAAATTTTTAACCGTACCTGTACTAATTTCGACCTTACAATTAGATGTAGACAAATACAGGGATGTAACAATGTGATGGACGTCCCATTTCTTAAAAAATTAATGTGAATCATTGCTGTTAAAGGACGCCCCACCATCACTAATAACAGTGTGTGGAATAACAAACCTTGCATATATTGTTTTTAAATGTAACTGTTAGATAAATAAACAAGCTCAACATATTAAGAGTAGTAGTCAATCACAATTTAATGAGGTCTGTCCTTTATGTAAAGTATGTCCAAACCTAGATTTTCCCAGGGGTAATTCCCCACAAATATATTATAAGAGGCATCTTTGCCTGACTACCTTTGTATTTGGGACAAACTTGGCAGTTGTTCACAAACACACTGTCAACATAAGTGATGCCTGGCCATAATACAGCATCCCTAGCACGTTGTTAACATCTGTCAATTCCCATATGTCCCATATGAATTATTTTTATGATATGTCTGAACACTTTAGGTATGATAAAATTACAGTACTTAAAGACTAAACTTTCTCGTAGTGTAATGTCATTTCTGTGTTTGTAGAAAGGTTGAACACTAGTCTCTACCAAGCTGATTTTGACAGGCCAAAAGTGTTGAAAATAATGAATAACTTTTTGTAGAGTCTCATTTCTAAGAGTTTCATTCATTATCAATTTAATTTTGACGTGAATACGTCTTTAAATTTGCAACCATAGTGGGCAATCCAGAAAATCTAATGATAACAAAATCGAGGGATACAGTTTGGCTTTGCAGCTCCGAATCTATCGTAAACATTTGAAATTAAATTATAACACTCGATTGCCAAACGATCAAAAAATTTGTTACTTTGAGTGAGGACTGCGAAGCGTTGCGTGCGGCGGGGATGGGGGCACCGCCGTTTTGAGTTCGTTTCGCCGCGTCTCATAATTTCCGCGTAGTATAATATTTGACACTGAGTAGCTACGACGGTCGTTTAAGTTTTAATCAACAGCTCTCGTCGAGATCAGTCGATTGAGTTTCTAAAACATTTATGTGGCATTGTTATGGGGAGACTGTATGAGTTTAAAGTAAAAAAAAAATGAAAACTTAACACAATGTCGGCCTATACTCGTCAAAAAGCCAAGTCGAAAAACAAAATTCGTATTCGGTTGGAAAGAGAATCTTAAGAGCAATCCAGTGATACCCACTAAACCCCATATGATCGAGTGAAGCGGTGCCGGAAACGTATAAACCTAGACGTATTTACGCAAAACAAACGGCCGTGCCCCCGACACAGCCACACCCCATATTTTTTTTTCATCCGATACAGTCAAACGCTGAATAACTAAATTTACATGGGATTCCAACTCATACTCTATTTCAGTAAAATACTTGTTCTCACTCATGGCAGAATGGGAAAGCGTGTCAGCTACACACATGTGTTTACCAGGGACTTAATTAAGGTTAATTGTATATCGTTGCCAACTGTGGATCAACCTCTGAAGTCTAGGTAAAATTTAAAAATAATTTTTTTAAATAATGGAAATGAGTTGCTTGTGGTCGGTTTCCACATTAAAAACTTGGGATATGTAACATACATCCGTGTAATATATATTTTCAATATGGGGCCATCAATAAGTGACTGTATAAAGTTGTTATGTTTCCAAATGTGTCAATAATGATATGCCTTTATTGTATTATTCTTAAATAGAAACCCATTTAGCAATCCTTTTTTATAAGTTTCTTAATTTGCTCATGTGGGCTGACAAGTTCATAATAAAAGCACCAATATAGTTCACCATACCCAGAAATCTCTACAGTTCACTGACACAACAGGGTGGTTGCATATTTGTGATAGCAGACACACGATCTGGATCACGGAGTGCATCCTTATATGAGAAAATATGCCCTAAAAACTTCAAAGAATGTGACTCAAAAATAATAAGTCATGAACCTAAAGAATGCAATAGTTTATATGCCCACGGTGCTTGTACATCTCACATTGGTATACACCGCTAGCCGTATTCATTCCCGTAGGTAATCTACACCATCTATAATGGCCAGATAGGGTGTTAATTGTACAGGCCAGGGAGCTCTCATGATATAAAGGGATCGCCCAATATGCAGAAGTTGCATCTAAGTAAGAGAAAACTTTTACATTAGTTAATTTGAATTTCACAATTTCAAAATCGGGCTATGGGAATCTAGACCTTCTGATGGTCTTCTTATAATATTATGGATCTATGCAAGTACGCAATTTTTCATTGGGCTTTTCAACAAAGGTCATTGAGCTACAAGCTAGCCCACAAAGTAGATTTCTCTACCTCTGAGATAACTCTCAGTACTTCCAATCTTCCAAATTGCTCTTTAAGTCTATCCACGAATTTAAATGGAACTCTCCTCTGAGCTCCAATCTTTAGCTCTACATGAGGGTCCATTGTCCAACGCACTGGTTTGGGCAAACACCCAATCCCTGTAAACACATATTCATACATACTTGAAAAGAAAATCAATATTTTACTCTAGCGCTCTCATATTAAACTGTGGATTACATTTAATTAGGTCTAATGTTACACAATTTTCAATACATAACTCATATTTTCAATTAATCTCTAATACATGAAATAAAATATTTTTAGTCTTTAAGTTGTCAGTTACACTGAATTTTTAACGAATCAAATAAAGGTAACTTACTACCATTAAAGGTAGACAATGTAAAAAGAATGTTTGTTGTCTGATGTTCATTGAGACCAAGTCGTTTCAATGTACTGACATATAAGACATTTGCCTGGGCACCTGAGTCCGGCAAGAACAACACAATTATGCCATGAATGATAACATTAGTGGACCATGATTTTACCTTAATACACAACGAGTGGATACCATGTATACAAAAATCAGACTCGCCATCGTTATTCTAAACAAGGTTAATAAGTTTCTTGTCCATAGTAACCCTACTTCTACACATGCCTTTAAAATTTTTGAATTTTTTACATTTCAAACACACCTGCTTATGAGCGGGACACTTGCAAAATCGATGACGTAAGCCACAGTTACCATAGTTGTCAGACCGTGGAGTCCTGCGTGCCTGCTGGCGTCCTTGCCTGGTTGCCCGGATATATGCTTCGTCGACTAGAAGACTGCAGTCCCAGGATGTCACGGTCCTGACAATCTTGTTTGAACCGTTCTGCATTCTTCTGTGTCTGGTGGAGAGTCTTTGCCATATCCAAGGCTACCTCCATATAGTAGGAGACGTCTTGCAAAAGCACCGGTCGTATTTTATTATGGTGCAGAAATAGTCCACAAATATGCATAGTTTTAATAATAGAGTCCCGCAACTCGTCAATATAATAGGATGAGCTGAGACATTTCAAGCTCACAGAAAAGTCTTCGATCCCTTCGCCATCCAGATGCCGCCTGGAAAAGACATTATAGCTTTCCATCGTTAAATATTTCTTCTGCGAACAATGGTCGCAAAATTTACCAACAAGCTTGTCATGTTTCGCATGGCCAATGTCGAAACCAAATTAATTAATTATGACCATTTCTTGAGGCCCAAGGCAATATAATACAATGGCAATGCGACGATGTTCTTGTTCTTGCGCCAAACCTTTTGCTCGTATATAAATGTTACATTGCTGAAACCATTGCTTCCACTTGTCAGCAAGGTTAGATTTCGTAAAATTCAAGCGACGAAGTGCCCCATTCCAATGTAGAACAGCGCAGTTGCTGTCAGGTCCAGATGTAGGCTGCTCGGCGCTGTCGGTCATCTTCTAACAAAAAGGGAGCACTCGAAGAAATTATACTGACGAGTCACCGAAAACATTAATGTAGATAGGAGATCACCGCTACCACTATGTTATAAAGTTATTATATATGCCGGGATGTTTGATATGAAGGACGAACGATGAGCAAACAGAAAGAACCATCTCAACCCATGCCAGTCGTTACACTAATTTAATTAATAATTCCAAAATATTAATAACTTAGACAAGGAGTATATACAACACAAATTAATTACCCTTAATGTTAAAAATCTATAAAGCATATATCAAATACTAAATTTTGCAACTAGTACAAAAATAAATTTTAATAAGTAAAACTGCAGTGAAAGAAAACTATTAAGAAATTCTAAAATCTATGATCGTAAAATATTTTATACGAACAGTTAAGTCTACTTTATAAGAAATAAAAAGAAAAAGAAGCAGAGAAAATTACAAATTTAACTGTAAAATAAATGTTATAGACAGTGCATTATTTATGATAGCTAAATGGGTTTCTATTTAAGAATAATACAATAAAGGCATATAATTATTGACACATTTGGAAACATAATAACTTTATACAGTCACTTATTGATGGCCCGATATTGAAAATATATATTACACGAATGTATTTTACATATTAAAGATTCTACCAATCCGATACCTGAGAGCTGATATTTGCAATTTCAGTAAATATATATTTTTTATAAAAGTGCATCAGAGATGCTATTGCCTTAATATTNTTATAGACAGTGCATTATTTATGATAGCTAAATGGGTTTCTATTTAAGAATAATACAATAAAGGCATATAATTATTGACACATTTGGAAACATAATAACTTTATACAGTCACTTATTGATGGCCCAATATTGAAAATATATATTACACGAATGTATTTTACATATTAAAGATTCTACCAATCCGATACCTGAGAGCTGATATTTGCAATTTCAGTAAATATATATTTTTTATAAAAGTGCATCAGAGATGCTATTGCCTTAATATTACTTGCATGCAATAATATATGAGGTAGCCAAGACAATTGCTGCTGGGAGATTTATTTTGATTAACCTTTTTACACAAAATACTGTACTTAACAATACTCTCTGTTTGCCAGCTTCAACATGATGCGCTAATTTCATTAATTGCTAGAAATTACTTTAAGAATGAGCTCAGGTTATTTTTGTTTTGAGAATAAATATTTGTAGAATTAATTCATATTTCAATATTTAATTTAAAAACCATTTTTTATGTATACTAATTCTTACAGCTTCATATATTAATGTTATTATATTTTAGAAACCATTTTCATATATTCTTAATTGTTTATAGGGCGAAAATAGACACACTTTTCTTCAGTTTTGTAAAATTTAATTTCATGTACATTTAATTGTTCTATAATGCATATTGGTTTTCGGTTAATTTACTGTCGCAAGATAGACGTATGAAAATTTTACACACAAATATGCATGCTTACGTATTCACCTTTTTTTTGTAAGCCCGTCAAAAATGTAGACGAAATATTGTGGACTTCCCTTACTATAAATTATATCATTGATATCTTCGTAATTCCTCATGAAATATGTATTAATGCTTGTGTGAATTAAGGCGTATTTCCAAGTTCGCAGAAAATGGCCAGAGTTATCAAAATATTTAGGAAGGGCGAACAACAGAGCCCCATTTCATAAATTCTTGTAATTGGGAAAATAGTATAGCTAATTTGTAAAATTCAGATATATAAATTTTGACCTAAACTAAGTATTCTCAAACTAAAAATTCGTTTTTTTAGGAGGTTAATCTGCTACTGATACAATTAATAGTTTTGTAAAAAAAAAATAAAGTGTGTTTCTGAGAACAGAAAGCTTGCGCACATTGTCGCTTGTAACCTGAGTAATGCATTTGATTGTATCGACCATAATAGTTTATTGGTCAAGTTGAAACACTATGGCATATGTTGTACACCACCGTTATTTTTCCAAACCTGTTTAAATAATAGGAAACCAATTGGTGATGTTAATTGCAGGTATTCACAAATTTTAGATGTGTCTTGTGGGGTGTCGCTGGGCTCAGTTTTAGGGGCATTAATTTGTTTAAATGAAATAAAATATCTGCATTTGAAAGTAGAAAACATCAGGTTACGTCTGATGATGACATACTGTATGTGAGATTATATATATAATCCAATATCATACCTTAGATTAGAAATTTTTAAATCATCTATTAAAACTATTTTTTTAACATAAAAGTAGATATTGAGTTTGTATTTAATAACAACTCAGCTGTTTGCTATAAACCATTCAATAATCCTTCATTTGTATGCTGAGTTACTAAATTAAGGTCAGTCTGAATGTACATATATATATATATATGAATGTTTATATACGAAACAGTGACCTCTGTTCGAGTGTGTAGAGGACTGTGGAGACTTGCTCGATGCCGTTGTATATCGCGTAATGTTAGGGTCTCTAAAGATATCCTGTAAACCTCAGCCCAATTGTTTCTCAGTTCCAATAAACTGTGACACTTTTATGGGATGAAATGACACTATGCTTCATCAATACTATCTTTACAACTTTAAATTCCCACATAACAATAATAATCAAATGGGAAGTGTATGTTTAAGAGGGGTTTACTTGGATTCAGAGATACACGAATGTAGCGAAATAACTACCACTAAACAAGCCTGTCCTGAATACTACCTCACATGAGCCAGAGGTTGCGGTAGTACGGTTCGTAAACATGTTCGAAAGTGGGGCTGAAATCACTCCTGTATAGGTTTGTGTGAACACGATAGCTTCAGTCGTAAATGTTCTACCGAAGGTGAAATGTGAGTCTACCAAACGAATAGTGCATAAATAATCAAATTCGTTGAATTGTACAACGATGTGGAATGTTTGTTGATAATACATTTCTAAGTGTACAAGGATCGAACTGCAAGGAGCGAAACTTTAAAAAATAAAAAAATAGCTTAATACTGTAAATATAAATTTAGGATCGGCCTATTATCAAGAATGAAACCAATATATTTACAACTCTCAGATCAGTGTCATACTAAAACCACGAGCCTTTGCTGGTAACATTTATCAGCCTAGGGTCTCATGATTCCCAATTGTGTATTCGTCTAAATAAATCCCCAAATTAGTAAAACTGAATCCAGTCTTAGAATAAGTGATTCACAAGTCAAAGCAGCACAATTTTAATGCGACCACAAGAAGGAAACAGTTGTGACCCAGATGACAGTCCCGAAGGAAATGCGGCTAGCCAGAAGGACAAATGTTTGTTCACATCAGACCACTTCATAAAAAAAATATCTTCGGGATCGGCGTTTTGCACTGTCGTATATTGGGGAAGAAATTGAAAAGTTGGACCACATTAAAAAAATTAAATTGTTGTCGGAGACAGAGTTTAATGTTTGGTGCCGAAATTTTGATCAATTATCTATGAAACTTGGAGACTTGGAGAGCTCTAAGCCTCTCAATGCCAACACAGACACTCATTTGCAATGAATGAATCGTTCAAGAAAAGTATGTTTTGTTACTTTCATCTGGAAATGTTCCTCCAGCTGGTCTTTCTACCTACAAACCTCCTGGTTGGCATTAAAACGACAATCAATAGCCACTGCCTTCAACCGTCAGCCAGAAAGCGCCCCAACAGAACATTTAAATGAGTTTCCACCTATCGCCAGGGAAAAAATAGTTAATCTATGGCTGAATATATTCCTGAAGAGGACAGCTTGAATTCTGTGATTTCATCAGTGAGTTCTTCCTCTTCAGATTCCCTTTAAAAATCAGTTTGTTTACATATTATTATGATTGTGTGAATCATGTCTTTGTGTTTGTGATATAAAATTTGATGACCATGAACCAAGCACTAAGAACATCTTCACAGGAACCGAACCATGGGGTGGAGCGAAGGCGATAAACACTACATTTAAGACTTTGAGGAAATATTTACATAATGTTTCAAATATATACCCATTTATTTTTTACAGTTGGCTTTTAAAGTTTTATTTCGATTTTCTGGGGTGTAATTTTCGTGGGGTGCAGATCAAGGTATTTGATATCTAAGATTGTGGTCGGGTTCAATAATGAAATTTTTACATTTTTTTCGGGCTAGAGTTCACCCGGTGTAAAGATCAAGGTCGCGGGCGTTCAATAAGGATGCCGGTTACGTTAATGTAATTTCTCTCCCAATTTTAAAANGGTGTAAAGATCAAGGTCGCGGGCGTTCAATAAGGATGCCGGTTACGTTAATGTAATTTCTCTCCCAATTTTAAAAATTTTTTTCACAAGTTTTTCAATTCTTTTAGATTTTTGATTTCAACGCTAACTGAAATCAGGGTCAAGGTTGAGGTCATGGAAATTTAATATCGTGGTTGTAATCAATAACGTAATTTTTCCTGATTTTTTTGCTATTCTTTGTGAATTATCAATTTTTTTCGATTAAGGTCGTCCAAGGTCGCAGGCATAGTGTCAAGATCATTGGGCCAAGGTCCCCCATGCCCAAGATCGTTGTCAGCTGAAGTCACAACATGGCGGCGGTTGGCGCCCTGGCTCCTCTACTGGGCGCCATGTTCTAGCTCTCTCATAATTATACTACTATTCTTCCCTTCGCTGAAATATTCGTGGTATGGACACCAAGAACACAAAATCAAGATTACCCATTTGAGCTACATGAGGAGCCTGCGCGAGTCGGAAAAATCTCTGGGAATTAACATATTTTACAAGAACATTTAATTTAAATAAATAGTTATTTGCTTACAAACTATAAATTTAAAGAAACTATAAATTTAAAAAAACTATTAATTTATTAAACAATAGCACTTTTTCAAAATAAGAAATTTTTTCCAGAAATGCATGGATTAAATTGTGGTTTTTTTCGTTATATAAATGGGAATGATAATGTTTGTAGACGATACAAATAATATAATAAGATTAAATATATTTAGCCACGGACATACATTTTTATGAGGAAACGGTGATCTGCCAGTTATTTTCCCACTACGGCAAGCAGGAGTTCGATTCCTGGAAGGGTCAAACTCAGATTTTCGCAAGTGGGAAACTTAGTGGACGTTGTCTCTGGTCAGTGGATTACAGTTTCTCCCGCCATTGCATCCCACCACTGCCTTGTCACCATCTCATTGGATCATCGTAGGTCCTTTAGACCTCAAGTGCTTTGTGCCGCTCAAATGTCTCAGCGCTTTGTTTTTCTCTAGGCAAACAGCACAAAAAATTAAATAAATATTTACATTTCTTAACAAGTTTTTTGTATAAAAGTACCCAACATACGAGGGCTGATTCAGAAGTCATGGCAACTAATGTTTATCTCCCGAAAATAACCAAACACAGGAAATGTGCTATTTACAGTTGAAATTGTATAACATGTACGTCTTAAATGTGACACCACATGGGGGTATGGATGAAGGAATGTGCGGCAAGGAACAAATACAAACATACCGGCTTGAAATCACCGTTTAATTGATATATTCTCTTACAAACTGTATAAACTCATGTGAACGGGTACGTATCGTACGTGTACATGCTGTTGTAGTCTACGAGGTTGTCCACCGTTCGTTGCCAACGATGAGGCAGACATCGTCACAGCATTTTAACGAGAGGTGGCGCACATTGAGGGATCTCGTGCAGCAGATGGTATTGCCCGTCTGCCTCGTCACTTGTGGAACCAGAACAACAACATGAAGAAAACTATAGTATCCTTCATTGCATGGACGATTTCCGATATATCATACGAATGTATAGGACATTTGGCAAATGTGGAAATGATCAAACCAAGAAGTCAGGGTCACTGTAATCCAAAATGGTGGCATCAACGACACCATTAACTCGAGGCCGCACTGAAGAGTGCCATTTTCAGTAATGCGTTTCTACCACGCCATTGAGCTATGTGCCCAGAAACATAGTGTTGGTATATTGTTCGTATACATTTATTGTAAATCTGTTGATTACCTCATATAATGATTTGACCTGCTGTAAACGTATATATTATAAATGTAATTCCTAAAGTATGTCACTGTGAAAAAGTATCCATATGAATGTTACATTATACAGTTCGTAGTATTGTCTCTAAAAATTATATATGACATGATTTGAGATCGCTATTTTCTTGATAAATTTGCTCTTACCATGGCATATTGGCTGAAATGTTCGGCTGAATAGTGCTTAGTGATGGTCCTTATGTTACTTGTGGTTTGACGTTCTTCTATTTATACTGTACCACAATCGTCAATCCATCTTTAAAATATTCATGCAAGCTTTTATGCCTTTTTTAAGCTTAATTTACTTCATTATTTTACTCATTATTTAATTTTGACGGGAAGAGGTCTTAAAATTTACAACCATAGTGGGCAATCCAGAAAATCTAATGATAATAAAATCGGGGGATATAGTTTGGCATTGCAGCTCCGAATCTATAGTATGCATATAAAATTCAATTACACCACTCGATTGCCAAAGGATCAAAGAATTTGTTACGTTGAGAGAGGAATGCAAAGCGTCGCGGGGGGGAGGGGCGGGGGGGACACCGCCATTTTGAGTTCGTTTCACAGGGTCTCATAATTTTTGCGTAGTAAACCTTTTGACGCGGAGTAGCTATGACTCTCATTATGTTTCCATCATCAGCTCTCGTCGAGATCAATTGATTGAGTGTATAAAAAATTCGCGTGGCGTGGTTATGGCGAAATTGTATGAGTTTAGAGTAAAAAAAATTGAAAACTTAACACAATGTTGGCGTATACTCGTCAAAAAGCTAAGTCAAAATACATAAATCGTATACGGTTGGAAAGAGAATCTTAAGAGCAATCCAGTGATACCCACGGAACCCCATATGATCTAGTGAAGCGGTGCCGGAAACGTATAAACCTAGACGTATTCACGCAAAACAAACGGCCGTGTCCCCGACACAGCGACATTCCATGTTCTTATTTTACGTGGTTTCTCCCTCAATTTGACACTCCAAAACATTCTGCTAACAGTCAGCCCTCTTTCTGAGGGATAAGCTGTCTGATATTTTGCCCAACAAATTCCAATATTCATGATCTTATCTGCCGGAAAAAGTGATGGGAGGTGACTTGTTTTTCTCAGTGCTATATCGAGAGCACTGCCAATTTCCTGTTATTGTTTGCCACCACATTCCTCCATACCCGAGTCAGTTTACGAAACTGAGGGTTACAATGTAGCTAGATTTTTTCAAATAAAATAGAAGGAAAAAATATATTTCTTCACATTTCAGTTACTTCGCAGGTGAGCTGTATTTATAAGTGGTGGTACTGTCCGAATTTGCGTGAATACGAAAATACTGTGGTGAGCATCCTACTTACTCCAAAATATTTTCAGGGATGCTCAGTGATTGGCATTGACACGCTTTCCTTCGTTAGTAAACCCGTTTTGAGTTTCTGTGGGATGATGGGCATCGTGGTTTACACAGGTGACTTTTTTGTAATTGCATATTCGGGGGAGGAGAGGGCTTAATTTAATGTCTCTGATTTTTAATTGGTAGCGAGTTTGAAATTCTCCTACTTTTATAAGCAGAGGCGTGGTTCAGTAGAGGGTGTAAAGAGCCTGTTGCGTTTTCCCCTGATGAATGGATGTGACTGGACGCAATTCCAACAGAGGCCTTTATGGAAAATTTTATTTGGTCCTATATTACCACTGCATCTTCAGAATTGTAATCACGTTAATGTCGTGAATGCGATACCTTTATAATGTTTAATTACTTCCCGAAACATTTTTATGATATACATATATAAAACTCTCATGCAAATGTAAGTACTGTTTATAACTGTTAAACATTTTTTGAAAAAGCTATATTGTTATTTTGATATACATAAATCGTTAAACTGAAATTGAACGTAAAATACATTTTTGTATTGATTATTGCTGATAAAATAGGTCAGCACACTATGCGAGCATCAGTATCTGAAATTAATGGAAACATAAAATCATTAAATAACCAATACATGAATTATAATAAAGACGAGTATTCAGAGAAGATCTTGTAATAGCATTGATCGCAGGGGTAATTCCAATGCGAAATCATCAAGGGAATGAAGTTGCACATTTTTTAATTTGTATAGAAATTTTATCATTATGTTACCCTGTGCTCTATATGAGAGTTTAATTGTTTTTTTTTTCTGAATTTTACCTATAGCAAACGGATGTTGGAAGCCATTTTTTATACACGCTGCAAGTGGATTTCAGAGATTTCTGAGGATTATGCAACTATATAATAGGTAAAGTGGTCTGAATCGGGTCAGCGGCTAAATCTGGTCATTTTTGTATTTCGGGCTAGTGCTTGTAAACGAAATGGAGATTACTGCTATCTAGCAATGAAAAACGCAAGTAAAACAATGCAGTGAAAGTTTTCGCCAAGACACGTGCCCGACCACTGTTCCGTTCTTCGCTGTTTTGTGAAGGTAAGAAATCACAAATGTCTGTTTTTTAACGTATTCTTATTTTCATATAAACAACATAAATTGTATTATTCAAGCACAGCGAACCAAACATGCAAGTCATCCACATTCTAAAGTTTTATAACCTGTTCTCGTTTCAACGTTAGCTGCATTCAGCGCAGTCAACATAATTTGTAGAACTTTTCGTGTCGATCGTGTGAATCGCGTCAATTTTTATAGGGCGAAAAAGCTTCTCCATGTTTAAAGTACTTTAGTAAGCGATATACTAACCCGGATTTTTTTTTTTCGTTAACATATGGGTAAGAACACGTGAAAAACATCGCAAACATGGACTGAGGAGGATATAACAGATATCTTCGTAAAAGGGCAGCAGCTAAGACATACGATGTACCATTTTCATGTCTTCAGCCACGTTATTCTCGCGGTGTAACAGTGCAGTTGAAAACAAAAGGAGGGCAAACAATTTTTACACATGAGCAAGAAGTAACTTTAAAGAACATAATTATTATACTCTTGAAACGTGGTTTCGGTTTGACACGTAAAGATGAAAGAAAAGTTGCATTTTTATTTGCTCAAGAAAATAACATACTAAACAAATTTTCAATGGAACGTGAAATGGCAGGACCAGACTTTTACCTGGACTTTTAGGAAGGCACCCTGACAATGCGCTTCGTAAACAAGAAATTCTTTCTTTTACTCGGTGTGAAGGTCTTAAAAAATTTGAAAACCTTTTTTTGGTCTTGTTAATGACAAGTCAAGCAGCAATATATAACAGTGACGAGGCTAGTTTCCCTCTCAATAATTAACCAGCTAACAAAATGCTTGCTCAGAAAGGTTCACCAACAGTGGTCAGCCAAACGTATATTGAAATACAGGAGAATGTAACTGTTGTGGCTTGTAGCAATGCTGTGGGGAATTACATTCCACCAAGTAATATTTTCAAAGGGAAGCGATATCATAATTTAAAGATAGGTTCCCAAATTGTACAGAAGTCATCATGACTGAAAGTGGTTGGATTAATGAGGAGGCTTTTAAGAAATGGTTGCGACATCTTCAAAAATTAATGGTTGCTGGCCAATGTTTGTTAGTTTTCGATGGATATTCATCGTACCAACATATTAAAGCGTTGGCATTCTGTCAACTGTCGTCCCAGTCACACAACCTCCAGACTCCGGCCAATGGACCGGTACTTTTTTAAACCCTGAAAGACATTTTAGAACGAAGCTTGTAACACATGTTAAACAACATGGCGAGGAGAGAAAAATTACAAAATTCAACTTTGGGGGAATATTCAAGACTGCATGGTCACAGGCAGCCACCTCTAGGATTGCCGAGAGTGGTTTTGCTTCTACAGAGATTCATCTTTTTAACAGGGATGCAGTTCAGAACCATAAATATTTCCCTACATTAGTACCATGAGCTAGTTTCATTTGCCGCAGAAAATTACTGCAGAAATACGGTAAGTGGAACTATTCATTTTCACAGAGCTCAAACAGAAAGGACTGATCTGTAGTCCTATGTCCTGGTAAAAAAACATCAAGTGAAGACCTAGAAACTTTAAACGAATCTAGTCCTGTTTGTACGCCTCGTACTAGTAAGTTTGAAACATGTTTTCAATAACTGTTGCTACTCCAGTAAAACAAACGCCATTAAAGAGATGACCAAGGAAACAAAAATCCATATTATTAATTCCCCAGAATTTATAGCAGAAACAAAATCTTAAAAGTTAGGTAGGAATAGAAAGGGGGAGAATGTAGCACGCCTAAGCGAAAAAGAATAGGAGAAGGCTTTCGCAAAAAAAAAAAAATGATTGACAGCTCTGAATCAAAGGATAATAATGATGATAATTCTTCACGCTGCTTTTGTAACCTGAAATACTCTGATCCACGATCCATCGCCAAAGAAGCTGGATACAGTGTCAGAATGGCAAAGAATAGTACCACGAAATTAATGTACGAGTAAAAGGGAAAAATATATTTGTTTGTGGCAGATATTTTACTAAGAATTAGAGGGTTCCTTAGTCTAATGTTGCTATCTCAACTTTTATTCCTTTTATGTAGGCAAAACATAAAATGTCTATTGCAAATGTAAATAATCTCTTTGTACTCAGAGTTTGTATGTTTTTTGCGATATTATTTTAGATCCATAAGTTTACACAATGTAAAAAAAATATGTATAATAATTAAATTGGTAAATTGGAACAAGACTTGTTTGTAAACATATTCAGCTGAGAAAATTATGACCAAACAACTATATTAGTCATATAATTTAATTTTTTGTCGTTATTATTCAGTGTTTGCTGCTTACCCAATTCGACCATTTAGTGACCCTATTCGTCATTAGCCTCGGGCGAATAGGGTCATGTGCTGTGCTAGATATATGATCTCGTTACTTAGAAAATGAATGGTATTAAATTATTCTAGTGAATGCACATTTAACCAACAGTTTGAACTTTCCACTGATAATATGATTATTTGTTAAGTATTTTTTAGGATTAGTAATTTATTATTTTGCATTTTGTGACCCCATTCAGACTATCTTAACCTACCTATTAAATTTTTAGTGTCATTTAAAACTAAAAGTTTTATATATACTTACACTTTTTATCTACATAATGTGATAAACTTACTATTACTAAGATGAGGACTAGCCACTATTGACATTTACATTACTGTTACAGTTACTTTATAAACCACTGTTCTTCACCGAGATTATATGTAGAAATGTGAGTCTTGTGTGTCTCATGTATAAATATGGTACAATGTGAAACATCACGATTAATAAATATGAATGCTAAAAACTAAATACAATGCAACATCATATCTGAAGATAAGTACAAGTAAAGGAATTAAAAGTAGGTAAAATTACATGCCAACATAAAATTACAAATATCAAACAATATTGATACTTAGTACACTCTTGCATTAAAGAAAGTGTTCGCTACTATGACCCATAAGATGGCGGTCGGCGTCAGTAATACTAGGACGCCGGGCCATGCCTGCCATGATACTTTGAGGTTATGTCACCCACCTTGAAATTCCAAACATTCAAAACTATAAAACTATTCGACCGATTTACAAAATTCATACTTCATAACATTACAAATTAATGGCAGAATACGTACATAAATGCATTGCATAAACAACAAATTATTGTTACATAACAATACATGTTATATATCATGATTATGCAGAACAATTACATTATTTAGTAGAGCACCTTCTGTCTAGGCTCGCAATGTTTTTTTCACTGTTCTTTCAGCGAGAGAAAGAGGTTCTGCTTGTTGTTAGGAGGTACGAGCCGCTTTATATCCCTAGAAATAAGTGTAGTGAAGACATCATAAACGTTGTGACAGATATGCAGATATCTGTCTACATAAGCCGAAGGGGAAAACTCTATAGGCAAACATGAACGAAGGAATCCTTGTACAATCGAGAAACGATCTAAACATGCTCTGATACCGTTTTATAGTCTATTCGCAGTATCTTCACACTTTCTTAATCAAACATTTGAACAAACATCATAAATATGACATGTTTCGGTGTTTCCTAAATATGTCATATATCACAAGTGTAAAACACTTGTGTTTACATAAAATTATATTTTATTTTAAGTAGTACATTAAATAACATGTTATCTTAATAAATTATTACATTTAATTTATAATTTATATGAATATAACAGGGAGAAAGTAGGTGTTTTAGTAATGGCTTGTCAGAAATAGCTCCCTTTAAAGATATTATTAAATTTAGTGCGGACAAATACGGTATGTTATACCTTTGATATTAAACTTTGTTTGCATGAGTAGGATAAATAAACTGAAAGAAGAACTTTAGTAGGGCTTCAGAAAAAAGTTGGCAGTATCCATGAATGGACAAGTGTAAGACACCGAACTTACACATGCATAAAGATGTCTACCATACATTTTAAATGTTAAAATAACTAAGCACTCTGAGAAAATCCACACACAATTTCCACACGAACAAGGCACACACTTAATTAGAAAACACAGACCAACACACTACCTGAGCAATTGCTACAGGCCTACTACAACTTCACTAAGAAACCAATCTTATGCCTGTGAGCCACCAACAAACCCTCACTTTGGATGACTTTACAATCATGAATGACATTACACAATCTTAACCATTCTACTATGTCAAACATAAAAATTACATATATTAAAGTTTAAAAAATCTAAGCTACAAACAATATTAAGATCACAATAAATATGGTGGCTTTTTTATGAGTTAGTATTAAACAATTTTTTATAAATGTGTATTTTCCCATTAGTATTAATTTATAAACATTTTCCTGAAAGGATACATGTTGTATTCGTGGTGGTTTCATAGTGTACTTCCTCTCTCACGAAAGTTTCCTTGGTAATAGGAAAGAGAAAAAATAATTTATATGGACAGAAAATATTCTCGTCCTCTCGCAACGATGTTGTTTAGATATGTGTTAGCACGAGTGATGTACTGTGACCATTGTATCACAGCATGACAGAAACCATGTCCCTGTGTGATGATAGAGCTAGGAATTGCCATACCGATATATACAGAATAGTTATTGTCCCTTAATTTAATTCAGACTTATAAATTCGGATGTATATGGTGTTTCTACGGACATTTACTAAGCTAATCCACAAGATTTAAGGGATTTTATATTAATTTTGGGAAATAAAATAAATGTATTACTAAACGGATACAAATATGAAGCAAATGAAGCAGATACAGAAGGTTTCGAAATTAAAGTAGATGTAAAAAAAAAGATATATTTTTAAAATAAACTGAACAGTTGCGATGATATAGAATGTAAGAAGGAAGTAACTAGATATTTAAATAAGATTTTTACATTCTCGCTGTTCCATGCCTCACGAACTCAGATACGCCCCGCAGACATCGTGATATATATATAGAAAACTAATTAATTTTAAGGATAATTATGATATAAATGATATAGACCTTATAAAAGACTTGTATAATACATTGATTGTAAATATATTTTAAATAAGCTTAATAAAAGTGATGATTAAAATGAAATTGCATATAAATAAAATTAGGATAATATTTGTAAGATAATATATTAATTAAGTAAGTTATAATTATATATTACAATTTAAGAAATAAACGCCATTTGTTTTTCAAATTATTTCAATATAATCACCATCAAAATCAATCAAATTTCTTTCTTTACCTTCAATTCCTAAGATTAAATTATTAAAAGATTTATTAGTATTAATTTCATAATCTAACAGAAATACTGGTTCATAAACAATATAATCCTTAAAACCGACAGTGCTTTTGGTTCGAAACAGGCGATGATATTTGCCTCAAGTGATTAGATTTATCGTATTTAGTAAACATATCTAATGCTAATCTGGAATGAAAATTTGTTTTTTATTTAATCGAAATAAGGTTATTCATTACCTATAATAATTTCATATTTTCTAAAACAGTACTTATTTCAATGTCTAAAATGTCCCATAATATATCCTAAAATTTAACGTTGATTTAGTATTGAATTCTTTTTTATAAATATTTTCTGGTGTTAATTCAATTCCATTAGTAAAAACATTTACCATGTGTATTTATAGTAACTTTTAGTGAATTAATTCGGTTCGTATGTTTCTTCCAAATTAATCAAAGTAATAAACTTCGTAGATATGTTTTATAGTAAAAACCCAGAAGGTGCCAGGTTTTGATGAAATATCTAAGCTATTGATAGCACATTAATTTTTATATATTTTAGTTGGAATTTCCTCTATCATATAAACAATTTTGAATGTTTTATTTTTATATCCGAGCATATTTTTTTATATCAATAATAGATAATATTGCTAACATGAATTTTTTTTCGGTCTACCTCATCCCTTATAGCCTACTTTCCGAAGAAAGGTTAATGGTATCACTTACCTGTCTGTGCTTGTGTGTAGATGTGTATGTAGGTGTGTTTCACTGAGTGAGTCGCCACCTTTCCATTTTTGAACGCGTTAACCAAATTTCACAAAACTCGGTACACATATAGTACTAAGAGTATCTGACTTCTATAGTGTTCGACAACACCGGGAACTTTCTTTCTAAATTGCGGCAATATAAATAAAAATAGGATTTTGTCATCTCAGAAACTAGTCAACCGATTTAAAACAAATTTTGTACGCTGACAGCGCAAGGTGTAAGTGTTGAATTCAGACATAAATATTGGTGTCGGGCGGCCATTTTGGAAGATAGCGTCTCATGAAAATATAAAGCTTTTACGTTAATCTCGAAAATTACTGAACTATTTTTTGCCCAATTTGGCGTGAAAGTTATTCTATGATAGGCCAGGTAATCTTTTGTAATTGAATTTTATGAAGCACTTATTTTAAAATGGTGGAAATACAAATATTTGAGGTACATTTGGTATAACTACCATATCGTTTGACCAATTTCAACCAAATTTTGTACGCTGACATTATCTGTTACAATCATCATGTAAGCCAAACAACAACTTTTGTTCGTCATTTTGAAAGTTAGCGCTACGTGAATTAATAAATTTTTTGTGTAATATCTCGGGAAACAATTAACAGATTCCAATCAAATTTGGAAAACAACTAGCACAGCGGCAGTTCATATGTACATAAGTAAAAATTTGCTTGAAGTGTGTCAGCAACTTATTTTCAAATTTGTGGACATCGAGCTATTTTTGCATAGTATGCTCTATCTTCGAAATCATTTAATCAATTTCAACTTTACTTTGTACGCTTGGAGTACATATAACCAACATCAAATGTGTCAACATGTATCCTCTTTTGCCTGCCATTTCGTAAGATTGCGCCACACAAATAAATAATATTTTGTGTCATATCTTGGGAAAAAATTGACCGATTCCTACCAAATATGGCATACATGTAGTACTGTGGTAGGCGATGTTAACAGATAGGTTTTACGCAAGTCAGACACTTATTTACAAACTGGCGACCATAAAGTTATTTTAGTTTTCTTATGTTATATCGTCGAAAACATGTAAAAAGGTCCAATGTAACTTTTCATGCAGGCTGTATATATTACAACCATAAAAATCTCAACACTAAATCACTTTTGTCCGCCAATTTGTAAAACAGTATGACATGACATATTTTTATTACATGATACACAAAAAGAAACCGATTTCAACTGAATTTGGCAAACAAGCAGCACGATGGCAGTCCATATAATCTGATAAACTTTGAGAGAGTGAGACATACACAATTTAAAATTTTGGACATAGAAACATTTTATCTTAGAATTTTTTAAGTTATAATTTTTTTTTGGCGTGTCGAGGGTAAAAGTTTAGTGTGCAACGGAAGTTGCGTGCCCACAGTGTAACGAAATTAGAGAGTGAACGTGGTAGGGGTATGACCCAACGCGCATGCGCGTATAGTTGCGTGCGCACAGTGTAACGAAATTCGACTGCGAACGTGGTAGGGGTATGACCCAACGCGCATGTGCGGATCGTGTAGCTATATACAAACGCAAGGTATACAATATAGCACATGGTTATATTTAAAACCGACAGAAAATCGGTTCATGTAATAAGCAAATTGAAAAAACATTTAATTTATATTAGTAATTCATTGTATATATATAATCTTGTTGATTAATTTTACTTACATTGTGCCGTGAATAATTTGTTAGTGAAAAAATTGTATAATACAATTTTGAAAGTGTTTCCAAGTATTTGAGGTTAAGTGTTGTAAGTATTTTTTTATGTTCTTTAATAAAACTTTTATTAATTATATTTAATGTCTTTCTTCGGACATTTTATCGTTTTCCTACTTAGATAAATTATTTGCATACGCAATTAAATTTTATTTTAGTCACGCGAGATAAGTATAACTTCTAACGCGCGTACATAAGTACACGCACCCATGTTTTTTTATCTACGAAACTACAAAACAATTTGAACTTAAATTTTTAAGCTGACAATCTCAGTTATGTAAATCAAAATGATCTATGCAAAGCCTCATTTCTCAGCCATATTGTAAGATAGCCTCAAATGAAATAAAACCATTTTCATGCCATATCTCAGGAAAATAAATCAACCTATTTATTTCAAATTTGGCGAAACGTTGTTGGTACCTTAGATGGCTATAATTATATATAAGTTTTAAGTGTTTGAGTCTCTTATTTTGTGAATGGCGCCTAAACAGAAATTTTAACTTAGTGATATATATTTAAAACTATGTTACAGATTTAAATTTAAATTCGTATATTTTGTCTATGACAATTATAGAATGTCCTAATACGTAAACTTTTTGTCCTCCATTTATGAAGATCGTTACATGAGCAATGCAGGTTTTATACCATATCTCGAGGAACAATAAACCGATTAATACCAAAATTTTACGCAAGTATTGCTATAGTAGGTGCAAATTAACATGTTTTGTGTGCGGCAAAGAATATTTTAATGGGGTTTATATAAATAATTTACATGTATTTGTTATATATATAAAACATTTCAACAAAATTCAATTAAATTTTGAACGCAAACGGTGGTAACTAGAAGCATCATTTATGTATTCTGAGATCCTCTTTTGCAATATTTTTTCAAAGTAGTGTCAGGTGAGTAATTTGAACATTTCGCCATATTTACGGAACAATTAAATTATTTTCTACGACATTTCGCAAAACCTACAGTAGTTCATGAAAGCTACATGATTTCAACAGTGTTAGACAATGATTATCAATATGGCAGCAATGTAATTATTTTGATATTTTTGGCAAATCTATCTAACAATTTCAAAAAATATGATCACACTTTATATGCTGACAGTATGTATTAATTAGATACATACTGTACAGAGCCTCTTATTAAGCAACTTTGTAATAGAGCTCTGTTTAAGAAAATAAGGTTCTTATGCCATATCTCAAACACTAGGTAACCGATTACCACAAAATTTTACACACAAGTAGCATTATGGTAGGCCACATAAACACGTGTGTTTAGTAGCTCAGACACTTATTTTCAAAATGATTGCATCCTAGCTTAATTTTACGAGTTTCTCTGAATTCTAATGCTGGATAAATCACTCGTGAATTTTAATTGTCTTGTAGCATTTCCCATGTTTCTTGTTTCATATCTAATGTTATTGCTGTCAATGAAACGTCAACGCGTTACTACAATGTAACTTAAATATATTTGCACCTATATAGAGGAAGCTAGGCTCATTAGATATATCGGTAACTTCTTGTTTACTTTGCAAAAACTCATTCCCCAACATAAATGTTTTACAAAGCGAGGTTATGTCTTAGCTGCATTTATAAATATATTTTAAGCGTTCTATTTTGTTCTATTAAGTTGTATTATAGCACTTGCACCAAAAGCTAGATCATCTAATGGATTTAATATTGAAATCAGAAGAGGAAAAGTCCACCAAGAGAGAGTCCACTTCCACTCTTTTCAATTATATACTTTTTAGCCTACTTTCCATAGTAAAGAAAGGCTTTTGAGATCACTTTCCTGTCTGTGTGAATGCAAATGTGGAATAGTGACATGTGTATGTCTCTCTTCATGAGTGTCCCCCCCTATTTTTTTTTCAATTTTCGAACGTGTTAACCGAATTTCCCTATACATGCTGCACATATAATAAATAGTAAGGACACCTGACTTTTATAGTTTCCGAACACGTCAGATACTATAATTAAAGATGGCGGCCATGTAATAAATTGCGGTTATATGTCATATCTCGGAAACCATTCAACCGAAATAAACCAAATCGTGTATACTAGCACATCGTCAAGTAAGCATTGCATTTTGAAGTTGATATGGTTGCTGGTCCGCCAGTTTGTAAAATAGCACCAAATGAAAAATAAATATTTTACATTACATTTAGAAATTTATTTAACCAATTCCCACACAATTTGGCAGGTAAGTAACATTATAACAGGCCATGTAAATTTACCTAATTGAACTTGATTTTGTACGTAATTTTGAAATGGCGACCTTCAATTTTTNCAAGTAAGCATTGCATTTTGAAGTTGATATGGTTGCTGGTCCGCCAGTTTGTAAAATAGCACCAAATGAAAAATAAAGATTTTACATTACATTTAGAAATTTATTTAACCAATTCCCACACAATTTGGCAGGTAAGTAACATTATAACAGGCCATGTAAATTTACCTAATTGAACTTGATTTTGTACGTAATTTTGAAATGGCGACCTTCAATTTTTTTTAGGTTTATTTGCTATGTCTACTATATTAGCTAAACAATTTCGACCAAATTTTGTATACTAAAAGTATTTGTTACGAGCATAATATATACCCAGACATAACCACTTTTGTCCGCCATTTTGGAAGATAGCTCCATACAAAATAAAAAAGTTTTTATGTAATATCTCGGTAAAAAATTAACCTATTACCAACAAAATTGGCAAACGAGTATTATTGATACAGATGATGTTAAGTGATATGTTTGAGATTGTCAGACACTCATTTCCAAAATAGCGGCCCTATATCAATTTTAGCTTAGAATGCTTTATCGTCGAAATTATGTAATGAATTCCTCCAAGAGAGTTTTGTATGCTAGAAGTAGACATTTCAATCATAAACTGTATCTACACAGAGAATATTTTGTCCACCATTTTGCAAGACAGCACCAAATGAATCAATAAAATTTTTATGTTATATCTTAGGATGCTATTGGCCGATTCCTATACAATTTTGCAAAGGAGTAGTATTGAGGTAGATGATAACAGGTGGTATGTTTTAAGCATGTCAGACACTAATTTTTAAAATGATGGCTATGTAGTAATTTTTGACTTAGAATGCTATATCATTGAAAACATGTAATCCATTCCAACTTACCTTTGTATGCTAGCAGTAGATATAACATCTATCAACTGTATCTACACGGATGACGTTTTTCCTTCTTCCATTTGTAAGAGAGCCACACGCGAATAAAGAGTTTTTGTCATATTTCGGGAAACATTTTACAGATCCCTACCAAATTTTTCAAGCAAATAGTACTGCAGCAGGAGGTGTAAACTCTTATGTATTTAAGTATTTTTGGAACATATTTTCAAAATGGGGGCTCTATAATTATTTTAACTCCGTATATTTAATCAGCGAAACAATTTCCAACTTAACTTTGTATGCTGGCAGTGCCTATTACAACCATAAAGCATGTCTGTGCAGAATCTCATTTCTATACCATTTTGTTTGATAGCCCCACTAATAAAAAACAAAGTTTTTATCTCGTATTTTGGGAAACAATCAACACATTCTTTAAATTTTGGCGAAGATGATACTGTGGCATACCATCTTAATATATACATTCTTTTTATTACAAACTTTTTCTCAATGGCAGCTATAAAATCATTTTAGTTTTGTGTGATATGTCTGCGAAGTTTTGTAATCTATTTTAACTTATATTGGTAAGTTGGCAGTATACTATCATCTAATGTACTACAACATTACTTTTTGTTCTCCATTTATGAAGATCGTCATATGAAAATTATGGAGGTTTTATGCCATATCTCTAGAACCAATCAACCGATTCCCACCAAATGTTAAGCTGGAAAATGTCACTTTATTTGTACAAAATTTTGCACACCATAAAAGCTATATATATATATATATATATATATATAGGTCAGGGAACGATGTTCAAATGACGGCATCAAAAATAAGTTAGGTAAAATTGCCACATACGTTAAACAATTTAACCAAATTCGACCACACGTGTACGTAGAGAGTATATATTAGTAACATCTTGTATAGACATTTTTTTTGGCAAATTTGTATAATAGCATCTAATAAGAAAAAAAAATTATGTCATATCTGAGGGACCAAAGAACCGGTTTCCACTAAATTATTCACACAAGTAGCGATATGATACGCAATATAAACTTACATGTTTTAAGTGTCTCAGTCACTTATTTACAAAATGATAGCCCTCTTAATATTTTATGTTAGTAAACCCCATCATTTGAAACATTAGACTGATTACATCTGAAGTTGTTGCTCCAAATCCGACCTCCAAGATGCAGTCCAGTCCACGCTAACTTATTGTACGAGGTTTCCTGTGTTCAAGTCTTGGTAAGGAATGTGTGTATTTGTAATTGTCTCACTACTGTTTCATAAGTTTATGGTTTCATTTCTAATTTTATTGCTTTCAAAGAGAATTCAAGTCCTACCTACCAACTCAGCTTTTAAGAACTAAATGAAATATAAATAGCACCCAAGTTGAGGAAAGTAAGTTTATTAGCTATATCAGTAACGTCATGTTTATTATAGGTAAGGACAATGTTTATTTCATTGACTTACTTTTATTGAAATTTTTTTCTGGAACGGATCTAATTTTTATATTTCTCCAGTTATTGGATTGGCATATCATACATTTTTGATCTTAAATTACAATATCAAAAAAATTTATACATTTTGTTTTTTCATTATAGAATTTTTTACACAAAACAAATTGCCTTGCTTTCTGAAGGAAAGGAAGTCTTGTGAGATCACTTTCCTTTCTGTGTGTCTGTGTTCATGTGTGTGTCAGTGTTTCTGTCCCTGCATGTGTTTATCTCAACTTTCAATTTTTGAACGTGTGAACCGAATTTCACCAGACTCGGTACACATATAGTACTGAGTAAGGACAGCATATCTTTAAAGTTTTCGAGCACTTTAAGCACTTACTTTAAAAATGGCTGCCATTAATGAATTAGGGTGTATGTCATACATATCTCAGAAAAACATTCAACCGATTTAAATAATTTTTTTATTCTGCCAGAGAAGTGGTAGAAATTGAATTCAGAGTTAAATATTGCTGTTCATCACCCATTTGGTAAGATAGCGCCACATGAAATCATAAAGTCTTTCGTTATATCTTCTTAAACTACTGAATCAATTCTCGCCCAATTTGGCATATATGTAATACTATGATAAGCTAAATAAATGTAAGTAATTGAACTTCATTAGGCACTGATTTAAAAAATGGCTGCATTACAGATATTTTAGGTTTTGTTGTTATAACTGCAATACCATTTGACCAATTTGAATTTTGTATGCTGACAGTATCCTTTACAAGCATCATTAAAGCCAAAACACAACCACATTTGCTCACTCTTTTGTAAGATAGCTCTACATGAATTAATACAATTTTTCTGTTATATCTCGGGAAACAATTGCCAGATTGCTACCAAATTTGGCAAACAAGTAGTACTGCGGCAATTGATAAGTATAAATACGTTTCTAGTCGCGTTTTGGTAGGCCATGTAAACTCATGTGTTTAAGTGGTTCAGACACTTATTTTCAAAATGATGGCCGTGAAAATATTTCAGGTTTGTGAACCCTATCATTCAAAACATTAGACTGATTACATCCGAAGTTGATGGTCCGAATCCTAACTCCGTGATGCAGTTTGCATGCCAGCTAAATTTTACGAGTTTTTCGGACTCCGAATCCCGAGTAAGTCGCTCACGTAATTTAATTGTCTTGGTAATGCTTCACAAATTTCTGGTTTCATCTCTAATGATATTGCTATCAATGAGACGTAAACGCATATCTGCCATCTAAGTTTTTAAGAAGTTCAATAATTATTATTTGTACCCATGTAGAGGAAAGTAAGCTCATTAGTTCTCAGTTAAATATTTTTTTTTGTAAACAATGTTTCAGCAACAGTCGTAGAAGCGATTTTTTCACCTCTTGGAGTATCGTTATCCAACATAATATCTTTAGTTTTTTATAGCATTTGATACCTCCCTATTGCTATGGCGTATAGTAGGTATGGAATCTGCTCTCGGCGTAAGGCGCCAGCACTTGATGCTAGCCCTCCGTGTTAGGGCGTAGGAATATGTCGACACTATTGTCTCTAGGTCCAATTTACCAAATAAATTCACCTTGTTTTCAAGTTACCCTAAGTCAGTTTTATTTATGCTTAACAGGGTCACTTCTACAGGAACACACGAGACAACTCTCCCCTCCCCTTTTGCTACGTAGGCTACGTATGGCTCGACGCGGCGATTTGCGTCGTGGGGGAGCAAGATTCTTCACACTTCCTGTATGGCTTTACTTATATGACTTGAGGCTCTGGTCTTCTCTCGGCCGGCGACCTCTGGACCACTTCGTCACTCGGTAGGCAGACTGGGACGTCTGGGCTGCGACAGTCCTCCCGGTTGGCGTCTCGACGCCTCCTCTCGTATCGGCTCCGCACTGCTCGATTGACGACGGCCGACTGCCGTTGGCGTCTCGTCTCAGATTCACTCCGCACTCCTCGATTCCCGTCGGCCGACTGCCCCGTTCCTCCCATTTCCTCGTGGTTTTGTATGCTAGTTCGCCATATCAAACTCGCCTCCTCTCTGCACGTGGCTGCGCTGACCACCACGTCCCCCTGGGTCGTAAAACACATGGCCGCTGCCCCTGTGATCCGCACGTGGCCCGGCGAGCATGGCGTCGCCCCTTGATTCTGGCATGGAAATTTGTTGTTCCGTTCTGCACGTGCGGGAACACTTGGGTGGCCTCTTGGTTCGGCGCACGTGTTCCTTCCGCTGTCCCCGGATATCGTGTGGCTATTATTCCCGCCCACTCACCACAAAGCTCTCATCGTTTATTGCGGTAGCCAGCCTGGGACATACACAGCCGGTGGTGTGAGCTCGGCGTCCCTTGGCAGCTGCGAACACAGCTGTGCCCACGCACGTGTGTCCTCCGCTGTCTCTGGATATCGTCTGCACGTGCAGGAACATTTGCACGTGCAGAAACCTTTGGTAGCACGCCTTGCAGCTGCGAGGTGCGGCAGCGTCTTCCTGGCGTCATTCTTCCAGCACATCCGCAAAACCCTTAGTATTTATTGTTGTCGTCCGCCTGTGCGTTTCGCCAGAGCGTGTCTTCTGACGAATAAACTGTCTTTCGGGACGCGGGACGCGTCAAGTTTCATTACATTTATGCCTAGATTCTATATCATTATACTCTCTGTAAGTAATATCATTGTTTTTGCAGGCCTCATATATATATATTCATTTCTGTGTCACCTAATTCAATTAGATGGTATAATTTAGTAAATGGACTACAATAACTATATCCAGGTAAATGCCTTTCTGGTANAAACCTTTGGTAGCACGCCTTGCAGCTGCGAGGTGCGGCAGCGTCTTCCTGGCGTCATTCTTCCAGCACATCCGCAAAACCCTTAGTATTTATTGTTGTCGTCCGCCTGTGCGTTTCGCCAGAGCGTGTCTTCTGACGAATAAACTGTCTTTCGGGACGCGGGACGCGTCAAGTTTCATTACATTTATGCCTAGATTCTATATCATTATACTCTCTGTAAGTAATATCATTGTTTTTGCAGGCCTCATATATATATATTCATTTCTGTGTCACCTAATTCAATTAGATGGTATAATTTAGTAAATGGACTACAATAACTATATCCAGGTAAATGCCTTTCTGGTATATTAAAAATATTTAGTGCTTAAATGATTATTCCCTTACCATACTGTTCAGGATTCCGAAAATAACGGAGAATGGCATACTCATATTAGGTATGGAATCCCTTTGGGGTAAATAAAAAAAAGTACGAAATTTATTTCTTAACACATAACTAATGGTTACTTTTTTATTGTATTTTTTATTGTTCTNAAATAAAAAAAAGTACGAAATTTATTTCTTAACACATAACTAATGGTTACTTTTTTATTGTATTTTTTATTGTTCTTCAAATTTATTTAACTGTGGATAACTAACAGATGGAAATTAATGATCTCATGTAATTTATACAGACATATTCTTTGGTACACCATTATATTTTTTAATTCAGGTCTTGAATATTATAATTTACATTTTTTTCATAAATTGGTTTAATTATTTTAACATATCTGTAACTTTTGTTAGAATATTTTTGCTTATTAGTGATATATTCCTCGAAATGGCATAAGTTGATATAACAGTTTAAGTGTAGTTATAATAATTTTTATTGTTAAATCCATTTTCAATGCCCTTATATTTTTATAACAAATTAGAAAGGACTTTCGTTAATTCGTGCAATTTATTTTTGGCGGATAGTTAATTTTTTTCAATATTTTCTTTGTGTATCCAATATAAATAATTTGTCCATTTCTCTTAAGCCATTTTTATTTATTAATAATATTAATACTTTCATATGTTTCTTTACAGAGGTTAATGTAATAATATTTTAATAGTTATATTCCCGACATTGATCCTTCGAGTTCTTGCATTTTAATTTAAATATTCTCTTCATTCTGAGTTAGGGGAGCTGTAATCTTGGAATTTATTCTTTTTCAATTGATGTTTACTTTGGTGTTTGGTGGAGAATATAATTTTTTTACTGCAAAAGGTACTTACGTTATCACATTTTAAGTTTCTTCAGCTACTTCCTCTACCATTCTACCAACATTTGGAAATAAATGGATTCAAGAATGGTTCTTTTTTTAATTCTGTCATAATCATCTTCGTGGGTTTTATGTATTATGGTACTTTTCGTTCTTTAATTTAAGTCTATGTTTTTTTTTGTTTGATGGTAACATTAACCCCATTTATATTAAAATTTTCCTTATTACATAAATAAGATATAAAAGTATTGAGAATTTTGAAAGACAAAATATATCAGGAAAGGGAAGTTCAATTTTTGTATAGTAGTAGAATAGAAATTTATATGCCTATATATGATGAATTTTCTTTCCATAATAATGCATAAGTTTATGAATAATTTAGATTAACAAAGAGATATACTGATGGTAACTATCCCAAAGTATCTTATATACATGTATATTCTTTCTTCTTTTCAGTTGTATTTAGTAGAAATATCAAAGCATTCACAAATAATTGAATATGTTGATAACCATGAACTAACTTTTACAATAAAGAATGCTATATTGAAATCACTAGGTTAATCAATTTCCTTAGAAATGCGTATTGTTGAATATAAATTTAGATTAGTATCTTTTCAAACTGATAGGACAAATAAATGTATTTAACCGTTGAGATATACTCGTATGTTTGGTTTTCTCAGATATAATAATTAAATCAATGGGAAATGCGGATATAAGTTAACTTTTATGCGTTATTATTTCGATTACGTTTTGAATGCATATAAAACTATAAAGCTCATTTACCTGCTCAGAGAGATTATGTAGATAGAAGTAAAATTATTATTCAAAAATAAAAAATTATGTAGACTTTTGTAAAACATCGAAACTAATAGAGCTAATACAATAAAATAAAAGTGGCACAAACATCTATCATTACCAATCAATTTCAATTATTGGCCATTTTATAAAGAGAAGTACCTGAAAGTTCAAATACATTAAATTTTTAAATAAAAGGTCAGTTCCATAATTTACAGTTTAATGTGCCTGACTGTCTAATAGATAATTTTCAAATTAATGGAAAAGGACATGCTAAAAAATATGTTTATTCTTCTATTTTTGATCATTTTGATGTAAAAAATATTTATGTTAAGAATGGAATTAATGAAAATTTTCCTAAAGAGGATTGGAATTTAGGCTTCCACCAATAATTTTTTCATTAATTGTATCTGGCGTATAATGATTTTATAAATCCTAAGACAAAAACTGTTAAAATTTAATGTAATAATGGACTTTATTAAAAACAAGTGTTGAATTCTAATTAACATTTTTTTTCTAGGATATCGAATTACATAATTTATTGTCCATATAAAAATACTTTGGTTGTGAAAGATAAGACAAAAAAATCAATATAAGTATTGATTTTAATAAAGCTGTTCCAGACCATACTATACATTATGTAGCATTGGGTACTCAAAAATCACACTTAAGATTATTTTAAAGAGAGAATTAAAAAAGATTTCAATAATTTTTATTTCTACTAAAAACCACTTAACTGTAATTTAATACTTTCCCNTATTTCTACTAAAAACCACTTAACAGTAATTTAATACTTTCCCCATATGTTATGTAACCAGGTTTAAGTATACCTTACTGTATACTGGTTAGATTATGAATGAACCGTATAGAACTATTTTCATTAAATTAAATGTATATTGGAACAAATGTCCATCGCATTGTTTATCGCATTAAAAAAATTATCATCCTCTTATGCTATATATATTTCCAGCTAGTTGTATTTTATTTTGCTTATTTTTATGTAATAAATTTTCTTTGCGTTTTTTAATATAGGTTAAACGTTCAAAATAGTCGAGATTAGCAAATACATTTTCTTGAATTCTTGATCTCTTTTTCCGAAATATATTTTTCAATAAACTCTGGATATATTATGCATGTCTTCAACAATTATTTGCTTTATAAAATCTTTTATATCCCATAACACGATCTCAATTTTTCTAAACATATTATTTATAGCCTTCGTTTGAATTTTTTTTAGTTACAATATGTATTGTATTTTGAATTTCTTTTAAAATAAAATTCACCCAATTTTTTTTACTAAATTTTACATTTTGTGGCTTCATATATATATATATATATATATATATATATATATATATATATATACACACATAAACATTCTAATTGGTTTTTATAAACTGTAATTATTTTCCATTAAAATATAATTAGTTTTTAATTTTTTTTATTTATTTAAAAAATTCTATGGTTTTTTGTAATTTATCTTGATCCTACCGATATAAATATAGTTATTCCGATATCTAGATTGTTTTAATACATTGTATAAATACATGTGATTTAAATATGTGCCAGTTGTATTGGCACTTGTTTCATGTCACAATGTAATTCTGTAAATTCTTTTTTTATTTATTCGGTGTTTCGCCAAATATTTTTTTACCCATTGGAACGTGCTCTAGTTCTGCTTAATATTTTGTTTATTCACTTTGAAGCTGTAAAACAAACTTCATCACCTGAAAATTTTGTAATGTTTAAATATTTATCTGTGTAGTGTATTTTCTGTTTCTTGCATAAAAAAATATTTTTGTTTGTGTCTATTAATTATTTACCTACGTAATATTGTGTAAACTCGTAATTTCAAATAATCAAAATGAAAAAACTTTATTTGTGAATTATTTTATGTCATTTTCGTCTTTCGATTTATGTAACGATTAGTCGCGCGAGACCACGAAGTCCGGAGCATACCTTGGTATATATAGGTTTTCGCTCAGGTCACTTCCTTCTTCCTTATCTTGCCATACAGCATATTGTCCACTCACGTTTGCTTACTTTTGAAGTCTTTCATCATTTTAAGAGGAAATAGATTTTATCCGACGTTTTGGGTAAGTTTGCTTGCGGATATTTTATTTTGCCACGTAATCATATTATTGTTTGTGATTACGATCATTTCCAAGCTTTGTTTTGCGTTTATATCTAGTGGTCCTTACGTGGCTTAATCCTGTGGTCAGCTATTTCATCCTGATGTTATGTGAACCGCATTCCTAATCGTGGTATGGCCGTTTTCAACATGATTCCTCTCCTTTTGGCTGGCACCGCAGTAACTTCTGAATTTCTGCAATCAAGTAACTTCTAAATCATTTTTGCGCCTGCTGCATGTGCTCGGGAGAGCTCCGAACTTTCTGTCTGACGCGACGTCAGTTGACTTTTCTGTAATTTTTGAGACTGTTCAACTACGAAATTATTTTTGCTTTCAACTTAAAATAAAAGTAAATATAATGTATTTTAAGCCAATTTTTAAATGAAGCGATAACCGATACCCAATGATATAGTCATGGCCATATAATAAAACAAGAAAAAATCACCCTATAGTTTGTTAAAAACAATTAGGCTTATACTAAAAAAAATTAGTAAGAAGAAAGAAAATTTGTTATTTTATTTACATATATATATATATATATATATATATCTGTTGTTGTGGCAAAGAAAAAAGTTTTAATAGAAAAGTTGTACAAAACAACAATGTATTTTTAATTAATGGTTATTTACTTCCTCAATAATCGCCCATGGATAAAACAGGCCAACAAAATTTTTTGTAAAAACTTTTTAAATAAATGCAGCTTAATCTTATGTATTTTTGGGTGGTGAAACCAAATCTGGTATCAGGTTTTTTGTATCACCCACATTTCTCTCACAATATGTATTTGTATATAAAAATGCAATGTATGTGATTGTATTTAAAAATAAATTCATTACATACATTTTAAGTGTTTATTTTTTGGTATTTCCCTTTTCTCTCCTCTTTGAAGCTTCTTATGTAGCTTTTTCTCCGATGTGATGCATTTTGTTGTTCTCGGTGAAGTGACCAGTATTAATCACCCATCATGCTGACATTCCACCGTCCCTGGTAACGTTTCTCCATCACCAACAGCTCCCCCTGCTTTTACTCACATCACCCAAGTTTTCAGGGAGAAAGTCAAGATGGTTGTGCAAAAAGTGAACTTTAAGGCTCATCAGGCAACCCAGATTTTTGAACTTGTCTATCATATTAGCTACGATAAGCTCATAGTTTGGGTCTTTAACATTGCCCAAAAACATAGTCACAACTTTCTTAAATGATATCCAAGCCTCATTTTCCTTTGAAGTAATTTTTGTTTCAAAGTTGGAATTGAACATCATTTTACGAATTTCAGTCCCAGTTTGGCTCCTGATAAATGAGGAAACTTTTCACATAAATACTTAAAACATTCACCATCTTTAGGCAAGGCTTTTACAAATTGTTTCATTAAACCTAATTTCATTTGAAGAGGTGGTAGAAGAATTTTTTTGGATCTAATAATGTTTTATGCAAAATTTTCTTATTTCCAGGTGTTAAGGTTTTCCTTGTTGGCCAATGTTTTGTGGACCAGTGTCGATCCCTTGCTCTGCTGTCCCAGTCACATATAAAACATGGAAATTTAGTAAATCCCTTTGTTGGCCTAGGAGCATGCAAACAACATTAAAATCTCCACACATCGTCCAATCGTGAGCAGGATAGTTAATTTCCTTTAAAATAATGTCTAGATTTTCGTATTCCTTCATATGATCTGAATGAGCCATAGGCAGTGAAGCATAAGCACTGTGTAAAAGAACAGTTTTAAGCTAGTTTTTGATGAGTCTATAAAAAGCCTCCAGTCTTCATTGTTGTACTCTATTCGAAATTCATTCTTTAGACCACCAATATCGTGGCAGTACACCAAATCCTGTTCTTGCTTAAAAAACTTAGCGAATTGTTGATCTCTTGTTCTGTATTGATAAATGGATGCTCCTGGTTCTAACAAATGATTTTCTTTTACCCTAAAGCCAAGCAATTGAGTTTCTTCTTTAGTCAAACCCAAATATCTTTCAAAATCATTTAACTCAGCCTGTGTAAACAACTAAGGTTCTAAATTTTCTGGAGAACATTGGAACTCATTATCATCCCGTTTACCTTCATAAAATTCAGTTTGACCGGACTGATCAAGTAAAACATCATCAATAGCGTGTGGTCGCTCAAGGACAGGAAGTCCCGGACCATGACCGACTGGCCGAATAGCTGAAGGAAGATTAGGGTAGACAATTACGTTCTTATTTTTGGAGTTATATCCAGTAGCATCAATGCTACAAAAATAACAATGGTCTGAATGATTTTTTGGTTGTCTCAATATCGTGGTTACTACAAATCTAAAAGCTGTCTTTTCTTTTTTCCACCATTTGCTAAGGTGTTCAACATAAAAATAGCGTACCTTGTGTGGAGTCCAAGGTTTTTCTTGTTCACCGAGTTTTATTCCAAAATATACCAAGTACAATTGTTTAACAAACTCTGTAATATTTATTTGATGTTTTTAAATTACTAATTCACCACATATAAATGAAAAACTGTTAGAAAAGTTTTTACAATCACGGTTAGCCATACTTAGAGCACTTTGGCAAAAAACTGAAAAGTGAGGTTGTGTTGACTGAAAGAAAACAAACAGTAGTACCACCACTACCAAACTAATTTCATTTTGATTTACTGTATGTTTTAGTATATTAATAATGTATATCAAAAATATAAAATGTATATAAAAATATATTAAAAAAGTGTATAAAATGCACAGATATTGAATAAAAAATGAATTTCTCACATTTCGTATGATCAAATGTGAAAAAATTGTGGGTGTTATGACTTGTAAATTATTATTTTCGGACTCAGCACACCAAAGAACACAATAATCCGGCAAAATCATTAAAATAGTTTTTTTTATCATTTGCCTGTGTAATTTATAATTTTATAACTATAATATTGTGATTGATAAAAGTTTGAGCTACATCATGAGTGTACCTATTACTTAATTATTACTTTATATAATAAGTAAAACAAGAGCACATACATATTATTTTCTTTCAGTAGAAAACCCTACTCTACAACTTCCATTTATGTGCCATCCTTGTGTTATAACGAGATTACCTATGGGTGATGAAGATTGTCACACGAAGGTGCTACAAAACATTTGGTAGCCGAGCGAGGTTCCTTTTGGGGTTGGAGTTTTTATATTTGTGCATGCTTGTTGAATGTGTCCGTTTGAGACTTGGACATGATAAAATGGTGTTGGTGAGAGCTCTGTGCCTTAACATTTACGTTAGGTTAATTGTGTTTTTTTTTGTGTAATTTTGTAGTGTTCTGGTACCATGACCTTTTGTATTGTGCCAGAACTATTTTTAAGGATAAATTTCTGTATGAGTGCACCATCAGAGGTGTACAAGCCCCTGAAAACACAGCAGCAGCATTTAGAAGCGCATTGCGTGCTGCTTTGTATATAAATGTCCCTATTTCTTTGGACAAGTTGCCCGATATTGATATTGATGCAGAGTATCGTACCTACACTACTAAGATCATTTCTTCTACAAGTGTTGTTTGATAATCTTAGTGAGGATGATACATCTTATTCATACCCCCCATTAATAACTCGTTTAGCACATCTTAAATGATGTGCTCAGTATCTTTTGACCAAATTTGATGAGATGTTGTCAGATGCTCATTTTAACTCGCTTAAGAGCATTGTGGCTCAGACCTAGTCCCTCTTTGACGCAGTTTATAATTTGGTGTCACTCTCCATCAGTGTCATTGATCACAGAAACGAGAATTTTCCCACAAGTCCATCACCTCAGTCACCCAACCGTTTTCTAGTGTTAATGCTAGTCCACCATCCCACGATGTTCCAGCCACCATTCAACCCATTTCAGTTAATCTAGTTGGCAACATACCCATTTTCACACTTGCTTTGACCGCCCTTCCATCCAATGCCCTCCACGCTGTGTCACCTGTCCAAAGCTCATTTTAATTCCATCCGACCACTATTTTTAGTGCACCTGTACAAATGTGATCTTCACCACCACACATGTATTAATATGTTTTTGGCAAATCGCACACCCACTTGAGAACATAATGAGTAACTTTCCTGCTACTGATGGTCTTAATGTTCTCAAATTTTAGAGTTTTTAAAAGTGATTGTCAAACTCCATCAGAGTAAAATAGTGTGAGAGGCACAACTGCTGGAATCATTTACCCTTTCACGCAAGGTCCGCTTAGTGAACGCACTAGTTTAGCCATGTCACAATACGTTTCATTTTGTGCCTATTATTCAGATATTCTCAATTTCATTCTTCCCTCTAGGTTGCGTGCTCAGTTGCAACTGAGGATGTTTAATCGTTTACAAGAACCTGAGGAGGCTTGTTCTGTGTATGTGAGCAGTGTTAAGGAGGCTGCCATCATATTTAATTTAAATCTCCCAAATCTGAAGTTGTTAATACAATATTAGAAAGCTTTGAACCTCAGGAAAGTTCTCGTTTGTTGTTTTTCTCTAAACACAATTATTTTGCAGATTTGGATAGGGCATACATACATTCCCAGAACATCAGATACGCTGACCAAAAACGCCAGCATTACTTTAGGCCACACAAACCATTTCGTGGTACTGATAAAAGGAAATTGCCTCATGATTCTTCTACCAATGCTGTTCTGTTAAAAAGGATCAAACACAGAACCCGAAGGATGACAAATTCCCTTCACCCACAGATACTGTTGCATGTGACAACTCATTTTCTTGTAGATATTGTAAAATGTCAGGCCACCCGTTTGACCAGCATTTTAATCTAAAAAAAAAAACAAGTCACACGAGGACGACAAGTCAGTGATCTTCCTCACAATTCTGGCAAGTTTGCCAATTCTCAGTATAATGCTCACCTTTTTCAATATTTGAACCTTTGCAGGCACTTTCAACAGCTGTTCTGTCCTTACAACCACATTGAAAAAAAAAGTTTTAAATGTGTCAAGTAAATTTTCCTTATCTAGTGGGCATTCAAAAGGTTACGGACCCCATGTTAAGGTAAACTTAGGGCCATTATTTGTTAATGCTCTGGCTGATTCAGAATCTGAGCATATAATTATTTCTGCGACCATTTTTGAGAAATTAAAACATTACGGTACAACTTTAAGGTTGAAAATAGATTATTTATCTTGGAAAGACTGTCTAGATTACAAACAACTTGGCTTAGGTTTTATTTTCGGCACAGAATTCAAGATGAAGATTTTTTTTTTTTTTTAAGTTTTGTCCTGGCACTAAAATATTATTGGTGGGCTCACAATTAAAGCAATGTGTTTACACTGTCTGTAGAGCAGAGTGCAATCAAATAGTACATTATTTTGAGCATCTTGAAAAACAGCAGCATTCTGCTTTTGAGAAATTGTGTAAAAATTTTTCCAAGGTACTAACGACTGAGTAAGGCCTCGCTAAATTGTTAGAGTATCAGTTAAAACTGCTTAACAAAGAAAATGTAAAGTGTCAACCATATAAATTGGCACCACCACAGATGGAAATTTTAAGAAATCAAGTTAAAGATTTATTAGATAAAGGTGTTATTGAAAAATCTACTTCCCAATATGCTAGTCCAGCCTTTTTGGTGGTTGTGGACTACAGGAAAATTAATATAAACAATGACATTAAATCAGTTCCTCTTCTTGACCTCCATTCGGCATTTAATTGGTTTAAAAAAGGACAAGTTTGTCTATAAATGTCTGGATGAGCTTATCTTTTATTCCGACACTTTTACGCAACATTTGGACTGCTTAAAATAAGTCATTTCTCGTTTAGAAAATGCAGGTATTACTGTTAATCCATATAAAGTTAAATTCGCAGTTAAAGATATTTCTCTTATAGGAAATAATATTTCTTCCAGTGAAATTTCCATTGATACAGAAATTACATCCATTTCCTCCACCACGAGATGTTAAAGGTATAGCCAGATTAATTGGCATGAATTAGCTGAAAAGGCAGCACCTCTTAATAATTTGAGAAAAAAATTTGCTAAATTTGTTTGGAGTGAGGAGCAGCACAAGGTCTTCAACACATTAAAGAATGTTATTATTCATCCTTCTGTATAACGTACGCCAGATTTTAGCAAAGAATTTATCCTTCAAACATGCGCTTCAAGGCAAGCAATAGGAGCTGTCCTGGCTCAGGAGATTGAACGCTGTCGTCAGCAGATTGCATTTGCGTCCCGTACTTTTACTCCCCAAGAGAAAATGTCTTCAACTATAAATGAATGGGAATGTTTAGCCGTAGTTTTTTCCATAGATAAGTTTAGGCAATATTAAGAACATGCGGGATTTCTTCTCGAAACTGACAACCGGGCTTCTGGCTCATCCACCCCAACTTGAAAAAATAAAAATTGGCCGTTGAGTAGTTAGAATTTATTTTTTTAAATTCAGGGTGCAACACATAAAAGAAACTCAAAATGTAGTTGCAGACGCGCTATCGCGTACGTTTGACGGCACCAATGTGGAATCTGAAATACTTCCAAATTGTAATGTATTATCTAGTTTTAGATTATATTTTAGAGACATTAAAGTACACCAAGAAAAGGACAGTGATTTGAAACAAATTAACACAAATTTAAAATCAGGTATTGAATACAAACCATATTTTCTTTCCAGAGGTCTCCTTTAATGCATATCTCGTGACAAACGGAAACGCATAGTAATGCCTGATCATCTAAAACCTATGGTATTTTAGTATTTTCATTCATCGCCTCTTGGCGCTCACTTAGGTACACACAAAACTATTCAGGTCATCCGCCAGCTCTTCATTTATAAAGGTATGAATGCTGGAATCTCTGGGCGATTGAAATGTGTCAAAATTTGTGCTGTGAGAAAGCCAGCTCAGAATAAACCTTTAGGTTTTCCCTCTTCAGATGTAGCTAAAAATTCCATTAAAAATTGTTAATTGATTTTTTTTATCCCTTCCACAATAGTAAATTAGGAAATAATATGTTGTAAGTGTGTGTTGATGCTTTCACAAAATTTGTATGGTTAATTCCACTTCGGGAAGCTGATGCTATGTCCACTATTCGTGATCTCCATGTACGCATTTTTCTAAATTTTGGTCCACCTTCATCCATTGTGTCTGATAACGTTTCATAGTTTACCTTTCATATTTTTAAGAACATGTGTTTATCTCATGGCTTACTACTCATAACTTTATCCTCATATAATCATTCTCTTTCGCATGCGAAGCGTTTCAATCGAAACCTTCGTTCAGCACTTATTGCTTTTCAATGCGACGGACCAAACGAATTGGATAAAAAATTTCTCGTGGCTTCAAAAGGCGTTCAATTATGCCAAACATGGATCACACAAAACTAGCCTATTCAATATTATGTTTACCTTTGCCTCAAATAACCCTTTGTCAAATTTGTGCAATCATAATGACTTGTTCCCGAACGATGCTAAGGATGTTTGTGATATTTGGGCATCTGCTCTCAAGAATTAAAAGAGCACTCATTTCAAGAGTCGTGCCAAGTATAATAAAGGTCGCATTGATAATACTTTTCATGTAGGTAACCTTGTTATGTGCAAAGCACACCCTGTCAGCAGGGCAGTTGGTAAGAAAATGGCAAATATTTCTTACTGTTAGTTGGGCTCGTATCAAACCCAACGTTTTTTGATGCCAGACACTTCTGCTTTGGCTGACCCCAGTACAGAAGCATTTATTACAAAGCTCATGTCTATCATTTGAAATGTTTCATGCTACGAAGTAATTTTGTTTTTGTGCTGTTTATGAACTGGAGACCCTCAATGTGCACTTGTATATTTGGTTTTACAACCACACTATTGTTTCTCCCTCAAAATAATTCAGTAACATTTGTTACTTGTTAGATCCTGACTTCTTTCTGTTCGTGGACTGATCACTCAATGAGCGAAGTCATTTTGGGATCCATGTCATTTTCTAAGCTCACCTTTTCAAAAAAATCCGCGGTACTAAGTTAAGTTGAGGTACTAAGTTAAGCTGAGGTACCAAGTTCTGTTGATTCTAGGTTGAATTCATTTGTCTTTGTAGCAAGTAATGTATTGTGTTCTGAATTCAGATCGTTTAATGAATATTTTGTATATGAATGCATTATTGAAAATTTTTGTGTTCAATGTTCAGTTAATTTGGTGATAGTTCTAGTTGAACAATTAGGGTATTTTGTATTTGTTTGGAGACTGAACTACTTCAGTTCCTGATTAATCGTTAATTTTTGGCAGATGTGACATACTCTTGTTTAATTGGGTCTTCTTCTGTAGGTCATATGTTAATTATTTAAATATTTAGTAGTTGATGTTGTTTTACCATTGTATTATGGTTAATGTAATGGTAATTTGTTTTCAATTTGCTGTTAGGTTTCTATCTACAACTTGTAGTCTGTTTTCTTTTCCTCAGCTTACTCTTAACGGGGTGACATTCTGTTTTTTTTCAGTTTCTGCCGGTTAGACCAACATGTTTGCTACCTTGGTCATCCTCCTGGCTGTTGTCAGCTACTTTTGTGTTTCGTCAGTCACGGTAAATAATTTGGACACTGGTTTAATTTTTGAAGGAAAAAAATGAATATTTTATTTTCTCAGACCATTTTCATTCTATTGTGTTGAACTTTGATTTTCGAGAATTAAACGAGAAGTGTCGAATCGGACGTTATGTTGAATACAGTGCTTAGTGTGCACAAGAACTTCAAAAAAGGACAACAGTTCGTTCGACAAAAATTTCAATTTTGCGCTGTTACAATTTGAGGATAGCCTCAGTGCCTTTAAGACAGATGTGTTTACCCTTACATCTCTACTGCCTCAGTCGCGTACAAAAAGGGGAATGTTAGACATTGGTGGCAAGATCTTCAAAACTGTTTTGGCACTCTTGATGACGACGATCTAAAAAGCTTAGAAAATATGCTATATTATATTGTTGATAAACAAAACAATATTTCAGTAAATGTACCTAACCACATCATTTTAATCAAAGATCTTGAAGACTGTATTTTGAATTCTACTAAAGGGATACAGAATTTGGCTACTCACTATTTAAACAATTTTAAGATTTTGTATTCGGTGTGGAATCCAACTACTCATGAACTATGGGAAAATATTGTAATTATTGGTTCCAGACTAGAGTTTAGTACTTTGCTATTGAGGGTTAGTGAAGCTTTATTTAGCGCCAGGCTAGATTTGTTCGATGTGAAGCATGCAATCAAGACTAGCGTCCATGGCAAGTTAAGCTCTACACTTTTGAATTCAAATACAGTAGACTCCCGATTATCCGAGGTAATTGGGACCGAGATCACCTCGGATACGGTAAAACTCGGATAATACGGAGGTTAGGTATTATTGTGTTAAAAACATGAAAAAAATGTTAAGAATGTAAAAACTGCTATATTGTAGATAATTGAAAATCGTAAAATAAACCTGTAAGTTAGTGCAAACATGAGATTACATATTAGTACTTAAAAAAGTCTTTTATTGTTTTCTGAGTTAACCTCTGTCCTCTCTTGGATGATGCGATGTTACGCCAACGCTGAAAAGTTAGTATGTCATGTGGCCTACACTCTTCTTGTTGCTCTATGTAAGCAAGAGCAGCGTTGATCGATTTCAACCCATCAGAATGTGATAATTTTGGAGTTATCTCGTCCGTGTCGTCTTCTTCACTGTGCTTAGGATTGATAACCAAATCGATAATTTCCTCATCGGTAATCTCCATCTGGACATCTGCACTGCACCAATCATGAATGTCGTCGCTGTTGATTTGATTTTCAACAGGTAGCTCATTGGCCAGTTGAACTAGTTCGTTCACATTCTCCTGTTCTGGCACTTGTTTGGGTTGTCCATCTAAGCCAAATAAATTTTTCCAGGACTTTTGAATGGTGGTAGGTTTTACCTCATCCCACGCTGAAGCAATCCAGTACGCAACATCTTTCATTGTGACTTGCTTTAAGGCTTCCTTGACAGTCATTCCGTCATCTAATTTTGTAATCAACATCTGGAGAAGCCTTCGACGGTAAATTCTCTTCATCGTTTCGAGAACTCCTTGGTCTAGAGGTTGAATGAGCGATGTCACATTAGGGGGTAGAAATATCGTTTTAATATCACCACTGCACAGCTCTTGGGCATCTGGGTGACATGGCGCATTGTCTAGTAATAAAATAGCTTTCCTGGGGAGCTTCTTTTTTTTCAAAAATGCTTCAGTGACAGGAACAAATTCATTGAAAAACCAGTCACTAAAAATCTTGCTTTCCATCCATGCATTTCTTTGGTTGCGGTACATTGTTGGCAGACAATTGACTTTTATATTTTTAAAGGCCCTTGGGTTCTTAGACTTTCCAATAAGCAGAGGCTTTAGTTTCAAAGAACCCGAAGAATTGCAGGTAGCCAGAATTGTGACTCTCTCTTTACTCTTTTTAAATCCGGGAGCAGTTTTTTCAGATTTTGCTGCTAAGGTTTTTGAAGGTAGCATTCGAAAGTTAAGACCAGTTTCATCTGAGTTAAAGATTTGATCTGAGGTTAATCCCTCCTCAAAAATGATTTCTTCCATTTTTTTCTGGAATTCCGCAATTTCAGACGAGTCAGCCGACAATTTTTCCCCACTAATGTTCAGCTGTCTTATGCCATATTTCTTTTTCCACCTGTCCAGCCAACCATCGCTTGCAGTGAATTTTTCATCGCCGTCTTTAAAGTTCTTGTGGAACTCGAGCGCCTTAGCTTGAAGCATTGGGCCACTCACAGGACTACCCATCCCTCGAAGCTGTGAAAACCACAAAAAAAGAGCTTCAGACGTCTGCTCATAGTCGCCCTTCTTCAAAGTCTTTCGACTCAAGCCACTGCCACCACTCACACTTTTGTTGACAAAGTTTTCGATTTCTTTCCGGTTACGTCTCCAGTCCCCAACAGTCACTTCCCCAACTCTCAACTCGGCAGCCACCTTTTTAATTGCTTCGCCACTGTCTAACCGTTTCAATGCACTACATTTTGTTTCAAGAGAAACTACAACTCTCTTCCGTTTTCCACTCATAATGAAACAAAGAAATCAATAAAAGCACAGATGTTAAAATCACTAACACAACCACCTTTACGGAGAGCACAGAGGCAACTGACAGCGCCAGATGCCTGGGACAATATGAGCAGTTCCCAGTAAACCCGACGATTCGGGTGGGCCAGCATTCCTAGAATTAGTTCCCTTCAAATTCGCACGAAATGACAGCTCGACCTAACAACAGCCAATACAGGAAACATATGGCACCTAGCAATAGCCGATTTCTCAACCTTGCACGTCAAACAAAGAAACATCGCTTCTCATCCTAATTGTCCTGCTTTTGAGAGCATTATTTTTATTTTGTATCTTTCGATGACTAGCTCGGTTAACCCGGAGGCTCGGTTGACCGGGGATCGGATAATCGGGAGTCTACTGTACTTTCATTGACATTTTGAACCAAATTCAACATTTGATAACACTTCCTTTGCATATCATTGCCCCAGTGATTTTTGAAAATATTTTTGCTTATGGTTTCAGTGTCGTGCAGGCAATTATTTATAGTTATTCTCTTAATGTTGTGGTGAATGTTCCTCTGGCAAATAAGGATAATTTTCTGAGTTATCCTGTCTTTGCTTTTCCTGTGTTATTACCGTACATAAACTGGTATCTGTTATTAAATTTCCGACTTTCCTATTGCCAGCTTAGACAGAAAGCTTTTAGCTCCCATTAAAGCTAAATTTTTGTCTCGGTGTTAAACTTATGGTATTACCATTTGACCTTCTGATTTCATTTTTTGATATATATGTTAATGGTTGTGAATTTAATTTATTATCTGGTAAAACTAACCTTGACTTTTACGAAAAAACCTTTGTATCTTTAGAGTTAAGTACTCTTTCTTCAAAAACCCACTCTCTCTAGCTGTTTGCAACGAAATTTCTCATTGATGTTGCATTTTTATGTAGGAGTACCTTGAAGTCACGACCTCCCTTCTCACTCCCATTGTCTGGAAGTGGTTTTATCAGCAATGCTTCACATTGCGACATTGTCAGCCCATATTTTAGAACTTTTGGCCAAGTCAACTCTGCCATTCATTTTAATCAGTATTTACCTTTACTACATTTCTCTATACTTATTTCCAATCTTACATCCTGGTAACTTTCAAAATTACCTAATCGCTCTCCCAATGATTCCCTCTATAAAGAACTTGATTACTTTCTGGCTTCCCAGTCCCATGGCACTAAATTCCGTGAAGTCATGGAATCTCTCCATCCCCATACTTCTCCACCTCCCAAAAACATTAATGTTATATCTATTAGTCTATCTTCAGTTGCGGTGTTTTTTTTATCGCGTTTGCTATCATATTTTGGTTAAAATCCAAGTTTTGTCCACTCATGCAACCCTCTCCATCCATTTAACCCTCTAGCCAAGAACGTTCAGTTGTAATCCCTTTGCCAATTGTTTCTAGCGGCTCCTCCTCGTAATGTAAGTTGTTTTTTATGGTGTTGTGTTTTTACGTAATTTTTGTGGGAATTACTTTGTAACTACTGCTCTTGCCACACCTTTNTGCCAGTTGTATTGGCACTTGTTTCAATAAAATACTTTCGTCACTTATTTTCTGACCAGTAAAACATAGACACGATTAATAAATGTAACGAGGATATATTTGCATTTTAATTAGGCGGATGCTTATGGAAGTGCTGAAAAAGGCAAGAAATTACAATTTTTATAAAAAATAAGTTATTAGTTAATCCGCAATATATATCAAATCGTAAACTTAAACATATTTCGCAAATGTTATAAACGGTTGTGAAAATTGTAATTTGTTGGTGAACAATGATATAATGCGAAAAAAATTAACTATCACACGACATACAAATATGTGATTGATTAGAATGTAGGTAAGCTTTATTGTTCTCAACTGTCTGCTTCAAAATAGATTTGTGATTAAACTAGTCTCACAATTCATAACAACTCTATGAGTATCTACAGTTCTCTTTATGATTAAAAATCGGATTTATTTTTGGTGAACATAGTTTTGCTAGAACAAACTCCCTTAGCAACAACCCGTACATACAAAATACGAGAGGTTCTTCGTATTCCCTATAGTTTCGGATTTCGGAAACAAACAATACTGAGGCTACGTGTAGTTTTCTTCGTCGTTACAACATTCCTGTGGCAGTTAAGATATCCTTGCCATATCAATTAATTATTAATCATACCAAATTAGCACAAAGCAACTGTAACAATTGTCAACACATAAAACACTAAAAAGTTACTAGTTATGCAAAATGTTACGTTCTGATTTACTTACTTGAATCCATTCCGTGAATTTAAAGAACCTAAATATAAATTTGCTTGCCGGTGTTTCTGCATTTATTGTTTATAAATAAGAATTACGGAAAAAGGAAAGAAATTTATATGCAAATAATTGAATAAGAAGATTAAAAAATTGTATAAATTAAACATATTGGTAAGAAAAAGTATATCCCGACTTTTCAAAAATTCGTAAGATGTAATTCAAAACTTTTTTCATGTCGATCTAAGAGACGTCGTATTTCCAGTGTCAAAGCCACCGAACATTTTTACTTTTATCACCCAGTTTCAATACGTTTTCCACAAAAAAAAGCCGGGAAAATTCGTAGGCTTTATCTCTTCTGCGCAAAAACCGCAGAATATGACATTGCGTAACTAAAATTAATTTTCTTTTTCGTAACTCTTATTTGGAAAAAATAATTGCAGAAAAACCGACAAAAAATTTACATTGAGACTCCTTGATTTGACGGAATGTTACTCAAAATTTATGGAAACCCCAGTAGCAACTTTTGGATGGGCCACGTTGGCCAAACGTTTGACTCTACAATTGGGCCAACGTTGGCCTATTATTTTTTATCCAAAACGGAAATGTCACGCTGGCCTGCGTTGGTCCAACATTTCTTTCATGTTATTTGCCAACTGAAATACAATATAGGCCCAACAAAGTATTAAAATTGTGTGCACACTTTTAAGAGAAGTGCGTTATTCTGACAGAAAGGTATTCACACAATTATTTACCTAATAAAGAATTTCTAAATTCTTTAATATTCTTAATGTGTTGTCAAGTTGTGTTATTGCATACATAATTCCGACCAGTAAAAAACAATCTGCCAACATTGATTTTCAGTTGTTTAAATAAATTTTATCTATGAAATCTAAAATATTAAAAGAATTATATCTATGTTAACCGTGTTAGCATACATCACTTAACATTTCCGGTTATAACGTGTAAATCCCCTTGGTGGACTCACACGTTTCTGGTCATCAGGCCGACGTTTTATCCAATACATTACTCTGGCTTTATATCAGAAATGAAGAAATAAGCACATAGCATATTATTACATATCAATACACCGTGTTATCATATTTAATGTATTTATATTAGATTTTAATACTTCGAAACTGTGTTTAAATACCACCCCTTGAAGAAAACACTGATGTAGTTAAGGTTAACCTTAAACACGTTCAAGTATGGCAGGTATATTTAACTTTTAATCCTTGTGTTGTGTCAGAGATCGCAATGTTAACACTTATGATTAATGTCGCANATGGCAGGTATATTTAACTTTTAATCCTTGTGTTGTGTCAGAGATCGCAATGTTAACACTTATGATTAATGTCGCAGGATAATATTCTCCCACACACATGTGAATCTGTAACGAAAACTCGCTTGTATAAACATATGCCAATTATTATTCCTACAAAACATACATCCCACGCATATCACCTAGCCAACCAAACTTCAAATGTTAAAATAATACTTAATTCCGCTAATAAGTCCTTAGATATCATATTTTAGATTTCAGTTACCCAAAAATAATTATAAAAAAACTTGACATTCGTTATTGTATTTAAAATATTGACCAAATAGTTGTGCTAAAAATAACCTGAACCATTAAGTGAATGAAATTAATTAGATATGTTTTTTTTATTTAGGAAATAATAATATCCTGTTTTGGCACAATATATGCAACGAAATGTTGGTCTAACCGGCAAACAGTACCCAACACTAGCATATATCTTTACAACATTATTCAAAACATTGTCCTAACATATCAGGAACAAATTAAAATTCAAAAAATATTAAATTTTTTTTTAACTTTTAAAACGTTATTTTCTTTATTTAAATATATGTTGGTTGTACAAAGTTGGCGCGATAAATGTTTACATACCAATGCCAACATTATTTTTTCCAAAAAGTTACCAACCCATGATCAACTAAATCAGTTTGAAATAAAACAAGGTTTATATGTTAAAAAAAACTTGGCCTTTTAAAATGTCATCGAAAATATGGTAACTTATATTGTTGGTAAAACGTTGGTAACAGAATCTTAGGCCAACAAATATTAATAAATTAAATGCCTACAGTATGTTTTCCAAAAAGTATATGACATAAACCACAGAAATCAATTTAAAATAAGACCTGACTTTTATGTTTAAAAATAGTAGCTTTTAAAAAACACACAAAATTATTGTTTATTTTCAATCGAAAATACGATAAATACTATTCATGGCACAATATTTGTTATAAAATGATGGCCCAATATAAGTTTACGTACGAAATGCCGACAATATGTTCTTCATCACGTAAACAACACATAACACCTTAAGTCAATTTTAAATAAGACATAGTTTGTGTGCTAAAAACATTGCTTTTGAGCACTCATAAAGTTCAGTGTTATTTCATCAGAAATATGGTTATTACCAATGTTGGCATATTGTTCGTCAAACAATGTTGGCACAAGTTAACAATAAATCCGAACCAATTACCAACCGTTGCGTTCACAACAATTACAAAAAAAATATAACAAACTAAACATATCTTAAAGAGAATAATCTCAGGTCATAATTAAAACAAAAATAAAATACAAGAAAGTGGCATTCATTTCATTAGAAATGTTGCACCATAATTTTGAATGAAATGTTTGTTGCCCAACGTTCGCCCAACCTAAAAACTCATACATGTTAGCAACAGTATGTTTACTAACGTGTTACCAACAGTATGTTTAGTAACGTGTTACCAACCTACAGTCAACCATTTAAAATTTAAAATAAAATACTTGGGATAGGTTTTAGTATTTTGTTTATTTAGTGATCTCATCATAACAGTTTCGTGGTAGCAAATTTTCTTTGGCATTTAACATTCGTACAACATTATATTAAAGTATGTGTTTCAGCCCAACATAAACCGAGAATGCATAGCATATATCAGTACTCTGAACTGCAGGCAAGAGGGAGGCAGCCACCACGCCTTGCTGTTACGAAAAACAGTTCTATACCCTTTATCAATTAATTAGCAAAATAATGTTTTTTCGTCAACTCACAAACAATAAATGTGAAAATTCTGGTCAGTCTCGTTAAATAGTATGCCTAACTTTAGATCAAAGGTAAACATTCCGTAGCATTCTGCACAAAATTAATTATATCACGTGTGCTGAACAAGTAATTCCTATTAAACTTTTCATAGTAATTTTTGCATTATGGAATACACATTATTATACACGTTTCTATTTTTTCCACTCAATATCGTATTTGTAATGTGTGCTGAGAAAGCAATAACAGTTCATAACCACATAACTTCTCAAAACAATCCGAAAACGTAAGAAAATAAAAGTTCTGAGTTTTCACCAGCTTATATTCTAACTTCAGCACCTTTATATTCACATTATTTTGTGACTGATAAAATCTCTTGATTTCATCCATGTGATTGGATGAATAAATTAATACTGAAATAAACCAAGATTCCTTTAGTTCTTCGTTAATCTGATATGTCGGAACAACGAAATAATATTGCAGATTGTTGCCTTGCACTTGTTTCGAGTAAATCAAAGCTTATCGTTGAAAAGTTTTTTGACTACGGCTGTTGTGCTGTAAATGACATTCAGTTGTGGTTGTACTTTGCTGTAAAATAACCGAAGGCGGTTTCCTGTACTGCCAATTATAAAAGTTTTTTTTTTCATATTACTTTCAGTTTTAGTAGTTAGGATATTATTGACACTTCTGATAGAAGACTTATTATGTATATCAATTTTATATGTTTTCGCCATCACATGACTGACTACGTCACACCGACCAGCATGTGAAGGAAAGTGCACTAGTTATATCATAATTTATACTGACTTGCGTTTTGGCATTATCAGGAGGATAAAAAACAATAAATAATAGTATAGTCTTTTAAAGACCCTAACAGCAAAAACAGCATGTACAAAATCGCTAAACTTGTCCAGTTTGGCCAATGTGAAGGAAAATAGCACCGGCAAGACTATTGCCAATACCGTAGTAGAAATTTATAAACGTACAACACTGTTTCAAGGATTGACAATCAGCACGTTTGTTATATGACGGCCTCTTTTATCCACGTTTCATGGTTATGTATAAAAATGAAATCAAATCCATAATCCAAAATTATTTTTAAGGAAGGGCATTTAAAAATCAGGGCATTCGGATTAAATTTGGGACACTGAAAAATATAACCAAAAAATTGGACTTTGGTGGGTAAAACAGCACATAAGGGAACCCTATACTACCACAAAGTATAAATAATTACGTGACAAAACTAAATACACGGAATTAGACTGAAAAAATCCAAGAGAGATGATGTAATCAAATTGAAAACTAACTAAAGACAACATAAAGAATGAAATCTTAATTGTGTAAACTTAGTTGTACATTGACCTATCCTACGCCAAATGAATATCATTGGGGCAAAATATAATAATGTTTGCTATAACGACTAAGTTTTGACGTCAGGCGTAAATTATTGCAGCAGGTATAAATGGAATAATATGAATACAAGTGAATACACAGAAAAAATATTTAATCGCTGCATATAATATTCAGGTTATTGGTACTACGAGATCAGGTCGCCAGGATGCATGGTATGTGAATGTATCGTATGAGTAAAAACCTTATTCCCGCTTTATTTTTGGTAGATGGCCACAATTATTCGATAAATGTTGTTGGTCTCCAGAACTGAAAATTCGGCTATGGACACAAAAAGTACTGCAAAAGCAGTACAAAAAGGCCAGAGCATATGTAACATTTGAGCAAGTATATCAATATTGGTAATTCTTACCAAAAAAGTTTAAAAAGTTGCTTTTATATTGCAGAAAAGTGAACAAAGGAAAATTAATGTACTTTGCTTATGAAAGTTTGTTTACTAAATAAAAAAAAACACATATTTTCGTAACATAAATACTAAGCATAATATAAAAGTTAGTGGCTAGAAAGGCTATAATCGTAACGTCATATTCTATTTGAAGGTTGATTTAATGTTACTTCCCGTAGTTTTTAAGCAATAAATGAGCACAATGGATAAATTGTGACTAGTCAGTTTGCGAAACTTAAACGAATAATTTACGTAATGTTTTCAATTACAGTACTGTACATGATTTGCTTTCCAGAATCCGCACTCTTTATCCAGCTCTGCTGCTGTTTCAACCGGTTAGTTTTTTGATTGCAACTTCTAGGAACATCCTGTCGTAGAAGCTGATTGTGGGAACAGTTGCCAGCAATCAGCGTTGTCGTGGTCGCTACAGTGTTGCGCTCCAGCCACCAGGTATCGGGCTCTGATCTCCGCTGCTCCGTCAACACCTGCTTCACTTTCACATGCAAGCTAGCTTAGTGCTACTGGCATACTGACGACGGCGTTCATAAGCACTGTTGCATCAAACAGCACTAACTCAATATGTTACGAACTTGACATTCTTAACTATGCCCGAGTGATGCAGCGCAGTGTAAATCTTCGGTCACGCTTTCGAGATGACCGGGTTTCGAATCCTGGTCAAACCATTCTGATTTCAGTTTAACATGGTTTCCCGAAATCGCACGATGGGAATTCTGGTTCCTTACTACAGGCGTTGGCAGAATATTTCTCGCTTCTCTGAACAAATTGCTCTGACTGTAAATACGTTAACCCCTACCTACTTTAATACTCATGAAAAAGAAGAATAAATGTACATTTTGAATATACTCTAAGTGTGATAATACCTTTCTCAGTTTTCATGAGAAAATTTTACAGAAAAGTAAACGTTTCACATAAACACAGAACACTAATTAATTTCCATTTATATACAAGTAAATGCTTCCTGTGTTACTTACACCATCAATTCATTTACACGTATTAAAAAATAAGTATTTCCATCTTTTACTAAGAATTATAACAACGAATTATTAAATAAAACTATACAATAAATTGGACGGCCACGTAAAATTATCGCAATACTAAATATTTAATTTTTTGTTAAGTTAATAATATTATTACGGTATTAATTTTTCCAATTATAAACATACTCAAAATTTATGTTTTCCGGATGTGTAAGTTTCTATATTATTATTAGTAAACGCTTACGCCAAACTGAATTAGAAGTAATTTATTTCTTAAAAAATTGCACATAGTTAGCCNACGGTATTAATTTTTCCAATTATAAACATACTCAAAATTTATGTTTTCCGGATGTGTAAGTTTCTATATTATTATTAGTAAACGCTTACGCCAAACTGAATTAGAAGTAATTTATTTCTTAAAAAATTGCACATAGTTATATGGATTACCTGGTAATCGATGCAAAATTCTTGCACTCGGGAGGTATCGACATAGTATTCGTGGTTATGTGGTCACCCTAAATTTTAAATAAGGAAATAGGAAGTTTTGTCATCAATTCATCTCTAATTCTTAAAAATTATTTATAGAGGAAGATTACTTACTAAAACACTCTTAGTTGTAACAAAACTCTCCCAAAGTGGTTAAGGAATTACGCACTTAAAAAAATCGCACCATTGTGGCCACAATTACGTACAGTGTTATACTATTTGATACCAGTCAGAAATATTTAGGAATGGTTCAGGTTAAACCATTGTAAAGAATAACTGCCATGCATCTGAATGATTTATTTGAGATAAAACTTTAAGCTATAAAAACGGCACACATTCATTTCTTTACTATCAACCCGTGTAAATAAATACATTTAGCTTGACCCTACAATATCTTAATAGGTTAATACGTGAAAAAAACTCTAAAACTAAAATTCATGCTTTAAATATTTATATGTATATATATATATATATATATATATATATATATATATACACACACATAACGCTGATGTTATTCCAACAGTTTCATGAATGGTGTCTAGGTTATAATCTCTAAGTTTATTAATATTGACGCTTAAATGTTGTTTGCGCACAGCAATTTTTTAACACAGTATAAATAAAATATAATTTTTTTTTCTTGTGCAACTTACTTAAATATTTCTAATAGTTTTGCTTTTGTATTTCTTAAGTATTCATTTGAAGTATTACGTGCAAGTTTAAGTACTAGATTGCACACTTGTTGAAAGAAAAGTAATTTATATTGACGAGGGAGCACATGCTTCCGCAAGAGCAATACATTGTACATTGGTAGTTTTGTGATAAAACTGAAGAGCGAGCAAGGGCGGTGCACGCACGCGCAGTGTCAGGTGCTGGTCAAATGCATTTCGCGCACCTATCGACTTCCTCTCCTCTCAGACGTGGCTCTCCTGGCGGCCGGCAGTGGAGTTACCGAGCGAAAACGAACCAGTTTTGAATGACACCAGCTGAGAGCACGGGCTGTAGTATGACAATGCTAGGTTTTCAGCTAGCCAGTTGGTCGCGCAGCAAATAATCTCTACCTTAGCTCCAGAACGCGGACTCACTTGATTCATAATCTGCTATCGAAGAGCAACTTTGCCTGGTTGCGTCTGATATTACATGCTGTGGGCGTTGCTTCGTGCAACCGAGACGTTCGTCTGAATGCTCAGGCGCTTGAAAGAACCGCCATGACAACAATTGCCACAGGCAATGATAAGAGAGCTAATCTTCATAACAGAGGTCTTTTTAGTTTGCGTTATTCCTGTAAACATGGTTTCTCCATTACAGTCAATATTTTTAAGAAAGGATAAAACAGAAACAGCAACGAATATATATGTCAGCATTATTTTAATAATCTACGAATACAGCCGTAATGTACTTAAATATTTAGTGCCAAATTAAACGGAAATTATGTTATTATATGATAACTTAATGATGTAGCAGATTTTAAGACCAATGAAAGTAATCGAAAACAAGTTCAGTAATGATAGCGAGAAGCATTCTTTTTTCTGCAAAACGTGTGTCTGATGAAAAAGTGCAAGAACAAACCGATTTGCTGCCGTACTTCCAGCGTTTCTATAACAAAACGCCATTTTTCTTATCTGTCAGCAAAGGTGAGTTAAATAAATTTCTATAACTTTTCCGTAGAATAAAATAGTATCGACAGTAGAAACGTAGAATATTCGAACTTCCTGTGACTCGGGGAAATGTAACATTCATAAATGCTTAGTGCGAGTCGCTCGCCCTTTGTAATTTCAGTTGACCAGTACAAAAATCGATGCTACAAATCCACGACGCTGGGCTCCCAGTAACCTACGTTAAATATTCTTTTTCATTCTTTGTCGACGACCAGTGTGATAGGTTTTCTACGTACACAATAAAACTTGCAACCGTATACTTTTCTGAGAATTTTAGCGCATGAAGCATAATATTTATTATTATATATAGTGTTTCGTTAAGCGGTTTTAGTTAAATCATAGCTTGTACTAAATAAACATAAGGATAAACTTTATTTTTATGCACGAATCAGTCTCATAGCCGAGGATTAATTGGTAATAAATTTTACGTAAACCCGCATATAATTACGAAATAACCAATGATGTGGTAGAAAAAAATGTGAAATTTTCAATAGGTTTTTTTTTTCAGCAATGCAGCTTTAACGTTTGTTTTCTATTTTATTTAATTTTATCGGCTATATAAATATTTTAAATACGCTTCTCTGTATTTATAATATTTCATGTTTCATGCTATACAAAACACATTACGGCAGCATTTAAGTCATATTTCCCTAACGGTGATATTCTGACATGACGTACCTGATAAAATTCTTCATCCAATAGCATGAAAAATTAACTGACCATAGTGAAATTTTGAAGACACTGTTCATTTAAAAGAAACTTTTCAACAAAAAAAATTATATAATTGTTACATAGTAACGTTATACTGGTGCAGGTGGGATACTGTTACTGAGATCCACCGGTGTAACGTGTATTCAAATACCGCATGCCATAAATCTAATTAACAGCAACTCAGTACTCTATAGTCAAAAAGTTAGTTAAAATTTCAACTTTAAACGAACTTATGATGACGGTACGACATTTCCCTAGTAAATATACACATTTGTTTATTTCGAAGGATATTTTGTGTTTACATGACTACTAACTAGTCAACAGGACTAATAACATTTACAAGCTATTTTATTAATAGAGGAATCTTTACTGTACAACATAAAAAATATGGCTTGTATAACACTCTAAAAAGCGTTTAGTGCTAATTTAGAAACACATAGAGTTTGCAAAAATATTATTTAAGAAAAATTAAGTTGTTCTGCTGCATAATTGATTGAAAGGCCTATTAAATACAACATACAAACGCCAAGTACAGAAATACTACAAAAAAAATCAGGGAGTAATTTCCAATTTAATCAAGCTTTAAGCTTATTTATAAGTTACACACACATACAAATATACGTAGGGACAACCGGTTTTTGCGAGGAGATTTCCTATTTAGTTGTTATTTATGTCAGCACACTTTAACTCAGTCGTGATTGGCTGGTTGTAAGTGACACACGCCAAATGATTACTGCCCGCGAATAACCAATGTGTTATTTTTTATCGGTGGTCTCTAAAGAATGCACCCTAAGTTAGACGTTCAGTACTTGAATAACTTCACTCTGACTGGCGCAGTGAAGAGTCACAATGCCACATGAAACGTGGGCAATGACGAAAGGAAATCTGCAGATGTACCTGCGTAGGACATTGAAGCTTGCTTGGAGTTGTTTTTCGCCAAAAATCAGGTGCCCCTTAAAATTAAACTGCTATAATAATCCAATTTAAAGACTAACTCTTTCAATATTTGATTAATACTAAAATATTTTCAGATATTTCTGACAGCATTAACATAATATTATGATGAAAAATGAAAGAGTTTGAATGCTAAATTCCACCGAAAGTGAAAATATTATACATTACCCAGTAATACATGCTAAATGATATCATTCACGTATTCTAACCACCAAGAGACTTGTAAACTCAAAGAAACAGTAAGAAATAAGTTAAATAAGAAAATGAACTGCTGTTAAAACGTATTTACAATTGTTGGTTTTCATCATCGTAGTAACAATCTTCTAATCCCAAGGATTGTTTTCCGCGCTAAATAAATGTTATGCATTAGTAAACATTTCTAAAAGAAAGATAATGTAGTTCTCTCGTTTTAATAAATTCCTCTTAAATGTTAATGCTTCTTACTCGTGACTTTCCGAAAACCACGGTTATATTTTTTCTGCAAGTTTTCAAGAACAAAATATTTTGTAAATTTTGGGCTGAATGTAAGCAATTTCTTAAATTATAAAATATAAAATAGCGTACGTTTACAGAAAACTACACGGCACTGGTTCCTCGAGTAATGTAGTAATAAACGAAGAAAAATTTCACGACGGTACAAAAACTAAATTATTTTATATGTATAAGAAAATATTAGTTATATGTTCAATATATTTTTCCAATTTATAATATAAACCCGAATTATACACTTTATGGAATAGGCAAAAGTTCGTGTACTCACCAATAATAGTGGTTATGAAAATATTTATTATCCTGTGTTTATTGTGTGCGTAGTTCATGTGTCAATCTTTAATAGAAATCACAAAATGTTTTTTGGAAAGAACGTGCCATAATTTGCTTAATATACGATATTTTTATACAGTATTTTAATGTAGGAGATTTTGGAGAAGAGCCACTTTCGTTTTCTCACAGTAACGCATTGTATTATGGGAGTTATAGGGTAAAGGTTTTTTTTAACAAATGACGTAATGGAATTAATAATTGCGTTAATATATGAACACGCTTGAGTGCAGTATAAAAATATTTAATTCGGTACGCTTTATAGCACGTGATTCACTAAAAGCGGTGTTTACTAACGTTAGATTAATAATAATTATATATATATACAACACGTGTCTAAAAATCACCGACAAACTCCAGGAGGTGATTCCTTATAAAAAATTAAGTAGAAAATTTACAGGACAGTTTGTACCTACATGCAATATTAAGGGAGGAATGACTCCTTGAACATCAAATTTGAAAACATTGATCTTCTGAAATATCGGAAACTAAGTGACATTAAATAACAATACTCCGAACATTGTTTTCTGTTATTGGGATCCTCAACCTACAGCAATCATGTGTTTATACCTTCCACGGTAATGAAAATAACACGGGTGGCCACATTCTTATTGTATGCAACTTTTGTACGGTCAGGATTTTGTAATGTTTTATGCTGGCATATTAAGCAGTATCACTTACGTAACAAATATGTTTCTCTTGCTGCAAGTGCGTAGGACCGACCATTTTCGTTTAAAACACACGTGAAATTTCGGTCCAGTGTTATAGTCCCTAACACGTAGGCCACACTAAATAAGTGAGTCCTAGGTTGGCTGCTGGGTCCACTGCACAAGTAATGGTGGAAGATATTTAAACATATGCTGTTAACAACCTGTACCACTAAATTATATGCTTACAGTAGACAAGTGGTATGATTATTGTATCAAAAATTTTTGACCTGTGTCAATATACTGCACCCCACGGTTCTCATGAAATAGATGTTTAATGTTCGAAACAGATAATGTGTTATGCCTGCGACATAAGTCTATAAATGTGTGATACAGGTTGTTTACAGTAAGTGTTTAAATGTCTTCCACCATCACTTGTGCAGTGGACCCAGCAGCCAACCATGGACTCATGTATGTAGTGTGGCCTACGTGTTAGGGACTGTAATGCTGGACCGAAGCTTCATTTTTGTTTAGAACGAAAATGGTGGGTCCAACGCACTTGCAACAAGAGGAACATATTGGATATGTATGTGACACTACTCAATAAGCCACAATAAAATATTACAAAATCCCGACGGTACAAAAGCTGCATACAATAAGAGGGTGGCCACCCCTGTTATTTTCATTACCATGCAAGGTATAAACACATGATTACTGTAAGTTAAGGATCCCAATAGCAGAAAACAATTTTCGGTGTATTGTCATTTAATATCACTTAGTTTTCTATATTTCATCAGATAACTGTTTTCAAATTTGATTCTCAAGGGGTTATTCCTCACTTTATATTGCATGTATGTTCAAAGTATCCTATATATTTTCTATTTAATTTTTCATTAGGAATCACCTCCCGGAGTTTATCGGTGATTTTTTGAGACACGCTGTACACTCTCTTGTTAAAGGCGAATCCACTGTATTTCCATAAAACTTCAGCGAGAAATTCTGACAGAAATGTAGTACGAATGACAGATGTCTACTGAGGCGTAACGCCAAGCATGTTGGAAACTGTGGTAAACTGACTTGCATTCGGGAATTGGGTGAGCTATTATGTGGCGGTTTTCCAACACCATTTTTCCATTTCCATACCAGACAAATTACTCTACAGTTCCCAGTCCGTGTCTTCTCAGTTCCTCTCCAGTAACTTTAAATCCAATTATTATCACAGCCGCATCACATAAAGTAAAGATTATTATTACTCTATCAGAGCCACATTAGAAAGACTTTATATGGCTGTCTCTCGTCGATAAGGTCATTGGTTCGATCCGAGTGCCCCAGCAGGCGGAAGTTTTACGGGTGGGTAATCAGAGGAGGGGGGTGCCGAGGACACCGCCGGGATATCGAGGTGTTCTCAGTGTACTCTTTTTTTCCTTTAGTGACTTCATTCTTCCACCAAGTCCTTTTTCGGGATGACCGGGATGCCAGGTTTGACCTTCATTTAGGGCAGGTAGCTCCCCTCAATTTACAAAGAGAAGCCTCGGTATGAGTATTTCAGTTTGGCAGCAGGATTCATGTCGCGACTGTTGACCCCTAAGGCTCCCGCCTACCTGGAGGTTTTCCGTGTTTGCGGTCGAGAGGCGTAGGAGCGATAAGGGCAACACTGCCATGTGCATCAAGTACGACATCGCCGTTAAGCGCAAGTATGTAAACTGGCGTGTGCAGTGTTCTCGTAGGTAGGTAGTAGGGCTTAACGTCTCGTCGGCAGCGAAGTCAATAGAGACGGACAGTGTTCTCGTCGCACTGTATGTACCTGTGGGACTTTAACCGGTGACCCTATTATTTTATTTGTAGAAATTCTGTAGGAAGGTTCAATGCAGAGCCCATGAGTAGCTTAGTATGTAAATGGCACATATATTTTGAGATACGACGCTTTGAAAAGTCATGTTTAGCCATTTTGGAGTACTCGTCTGAAGTGTGTGTTCTTTTCGCAGATCAGCACATTTGACGCACGTTTGATAGTTTTGCAGAAAAACGTGAATTGCTAACATTCTGTAAAGCAGTTCAAGCGCCAGGTAGGCGGGAGCCTTAAGGGGGAGAGATAGAAATAATTGCCATGTTACCAGTCGTAAGTCGTAAAATGTATTCAACATTCATTATAGAAATGTCTTCTTTGACAAGAAATAGTATGTCACTCATATTGTTGAATAACTGTCATATAAATGGAGCACCTTTATTTCTTTACTTTGTGGAATAAATGTTAATTGTTTATTAATTACCTTCTGAGAAACAATAGTAGTACAATAAGTCTTATGATTATTGCCTCTAAAATATGATGAAACAATACTCTACGCCCTCACAAAGTTACATTTTGAAAAATTTATCTCAAACGTAAGTAATCACAAAAAAATATAAATCGAAGATGGCGACCATAACTCCAAATTAACATAGTAAAATATGGAACTACTTCACGTTTCACGTAACACGCATCTCTTAACACTTTCACGTGTAAGTGAAATGTGTTCATTCTTGGAGCCATATTACGATGTTTCACGTAAGCAAATACTATTGGTTTTTCCTATTATACTGATGTACCGTATGGCACATCAGTATAATAGAAAATGCAGCTGAATATTTCCGACAATATTGTCGGAAATATTCAGTTGCATTTCAGAAAGGAACACTTTAAAATTGAAGTTGTACATAATTATCTGTATTATATCTATCATGCGGCTAAGACAAGTTTCCGGGAGATTGGCATTCGTTATTTATTCAAACTTTGAAAACAACCAGATTGCAATAACCGACAGAATGAAACACCTGGGAGATGCAAAAATTTTCGATAAGTGGTAAGCCCTTGTACGGTAGGATTACGATGACTTCACGTTTCACATAACACGTTACACGTATAACACATACATATAAGCCAACTACACATTGACATGTGTGTTTCAATAATACCTATAAGGATAGTTTCATGTAAAACATACGTTTACCTAAGGAAAAGCTTGTCAACGTCAAGCTTTCCTGTGATACGTTACTATGTACCACGTGATCCTGGTAGCCAATAACAAAAGGGAAAGAGTTGTGTTATATTTGATTTTCATGGTTTTGTTTTTATTTTCCTTCTGTTGTTTGCTCGCATACTTAAACTAGCGCAATTCCTGTAATTTTCCTCCCGAAAATAAAGACGAATGGAACATATAAGTTAGGCTGCACTATGAACCATATAATAAATGCAACCCTAAATCGAATAATACAGCTTTTATGTAAAATAAAGGAAAGCTATTCAAAAATTAACCATACGGTATATATTTATAGTGATGTTTGCAAAGTAGAGAGGCAACATGTAGCACCTACGTCCCAAATAAGTCGCAGCGTTCAGGTATACGGCATAAAGCGAATTATTTTATTTGTATTTTCAGCATTATTCATTGAGTGCGTATTCACTAGTACGTGGAATATGGCAAATTACTTTTTTTTCATTGTGGATTTGTATTCTACCATACACGATGAGCAAAAATTACGCCTTGTGTTTTTAAGCTTTATACCGCCGTTTTCGAGAAATTAATTCACCAACAATGAATCTCAATGTCTGGTACATAGCAAAACATTTGATGTTGGTGCATGATGTTGCTGTTTTAAATGACACCATGTAGTGTTGGAACAGGTCGTGTTTTACGTGTTCTCCATACATATCCCAACTAACTATCGCTGATACGCAAGTATGGCCCGTGGTGGCGCAGTGGCAGGACTGCTCACCTACCACCACGGTGAATCGGACTCGATTCCCGGCAGGGTCGACCAGAATATTCGTATATGGGAAACGCGGCAGACGTTGCCATTGCCCACTGTGTTTTTTCAGGGCACAACCACTTCACCGGCATGTAATTTTGCCATTCCTCCATTTTCATTCCACGTGACATTCATCGGCATGAATTAATTTCTTGAAAACGGCGGCAGATAGCTTGAAAACACATGACAGAATTTTTGTTCACATGTACTGTAGATAACAAATCCACAGGAAACTACAAACGAAGTGGCACAGTTACATTTTTATTTTCACAAATGTGATGCAAACTGCTCAATTTTCATGGATGGGGGTCGATAGGTACTGGAGCCCATAATTTTGTGCTTTGTACTTCGTCGTGTAATACTGTAGTAACCAGGAACTCAGACATTTGTCGTTCATTCTGAATGTGTAACTAGCAAAATATTCTGCTGCAACTACACTTTCAAGGGCGGTTTTCACCCCTTCTGAATAGACTTAGGCTATATGTTGTAGCTATTATTTGACGTATATTTTAATAAGGTATCACCTGCCGAAGATTGTCGGTAGAGTTCAGTTCCATTCTGTTAAAGTGAACGTTTCTTAAATAAAAAATATAACGCTTAAATATTACTTACAATATGAAAATTTTCTCCTATAGTATTTTTTCAAATACAGGTAGGCATGTTACAACTAGTGTGATTTTTAAGAGATTATATTCAATAAGAGTGAAGAAACCGTGCATGATATTACTAACTATACGTGAAGCGGTGAACCATAGCAGATGTAGTCGATTTGATGTTACGGTTTTGTCTGTGCAGTAGAAATGTCCACCTTTTCTGAAATTAAATGTATGTAGGCGAAATGCCCCAAGTTAATTTGGGCGAGAGGAGTATTGGACGTCTAGAGTAACCTCCACAAAGTTATATTTATTCGTGTCAGCGGTACATCCCCGTATTTTTCCGCTGATGTAAGATTCTTGCGGTGATTTGATGGTTTAACAAAACAGTTAATTAAACGCTTTCTTCTGGCAATGTAAGCGCTGGGCAGTGAAGTAATATCTGATCCTTTGGGGAGTTGAAGAGGTGATTCCTGAATACGTTTTANGCAATGTAAGCGCTGGGCAGTGAAGTAATATCTGATCCTTTGGGGAGTTGAAGAGGTGATTCCTGAATACGTTTTATAAAGTAATATGGCAACACTGTGATGTGGGCTGTTTATGGTATTACGAGCACTTTTGACGCCCTAGTTACTTTTACCTTCAAACCATTTTTACCCTTTTTCCGCCTTTTTAAATAATTATTGCCATGTAAGTAATAAAGACAGCGTGTGAACGCCAGCGCACTCGGAAGTTAAAGTCTAAGGCTCAAATAAAATATTATGGACTATTATTCCAAACGAGAGGGTTTTAAATATGNGCAATGTAAGCGCTGGGCAGTGAAGTAATATCTGATCCTTTGGGGAGTTGAAGAGGTGATTCCTGAATACGTTTTAAAAAGTAATATGGCAACACTGTGATGTGGGCTGTTTATGGTATTACGAGCACTTTTGACGCCCTAGTTACTTTTACCTTCAAACCATTTTTACCCTTTTTCCGCCTTTTTAAATAATTATTGCCATGTAAGTAATAAAGACAGCGTGTGAACGCCAGCACACTCGGAAGTTAAAGTCTAAGGCTCAAATAAAATATTATGGACTATTATTCCAAACGAGAGGGTTTTAAATATGNACACTCGGAAGTTAAAGTCTAAGGCTCAAATAAAATATTATGGACTATTATTCCAAACGAGAGGGTTTTAAATATGCTCACTTTACCGTGAATAGCCTATAGAATAATTCACTGATTTACTTTTTACGCATACGAGAATCGAACCCGGACCTTAGGCTCTCTAAGTGAGACCATTCCTTTTTAACCCCAGTGACCAAATTACTAATGTGTAATATTCAAGCTACCATGAAAATATTAAAAACATTTGTTCTCGAATATAGTCCAATGGCGCACTATTTTAAATTTATTTTTTATTTCATATTTTTGCACAATAAGTTTAAACTATCAGACGAGGACCTCTCCTTGTTAGAGACAGCCACCCTTACCTATGTTAACATTACCAGCAGATGAGGACAACCTGCAGCTTAACATTTGCGTAACCGCATAAATATTTGTTCTTATTTCAGAACCGATTTTATACGAATAAGTAAATATGTCAACAAACGCTACATAACAGTAAAAAGGAAAAGAAAATACTTTGTGAATTGCAATTTATGAAGCTGAATTAAATTTTTTGGCCTAATGAACTAGTTTGAAGTGAAGCTTACTTGCAATAGTGTAAAGCAATATCAAATATTAAAAAATTAGTTTCTGATATAGCTAATTAGCTTACTTTCCTCTTCATGGGTGCAAACAGTTATTAATTAAGTTCTTAAAAGCTTACATGGTTGGTAGGCCTTAAGGTTTCGTTGACAGCAGTATCATTACAAATCAAACCAGAAACATATGCAACACAAATGAGACAATTACAAATACACACGTGCATTATCTGGGAATCGAACCCAGAAAACCTTGCATCATAAGACAACGTGCAGTCAACTGCATTACGATGGTCATTTTCGGAGCATCTACTTCGGATGTAATCAGTTTAATGTTTTGATAAATGGGGTTCACTTACCTGAAATAATTACAGGGCTATCATTTTGAAAATAAATGCTCAAACCACTAAAATCAAGTAAGTTTAAATGGCCTACCGTAGCGCTACTTGCGTGAAGAAATTAATTAGAAATAGGTTCATTGCTCCCTGAGATGTCACAAANAAATGGCCTACCGTAGCGCTACTTGCGTGAAGAAATTAATTAGAAATAGGTTCATTGCTCCCTGAGATGTCACAAATATTAATTTTCTTATTGGTGTTATCTCACAAAATTGCTTAAAAATGGTTCTGTGCATGACGTGCAAGATACTGTCAGCATAAAGTTTGCTTAAACATGGTTTAATTTTTAAATATAAATGAAAAACTTACCTTAATATTTATATTTGCAGCCATTTTTAAATTCAATTTGTGATCCCATTATAATTCTGCATGTTTACTTGGCATTCTGTTCCACTACTAGTGTGAAAAAGTTTGGCGGAAATTAGTTTAATTGTTCCGCAAATATGGCAAAATGTTTAAATTTCTCACCTGGCAATATTTTGCTAAAAATACGGCAAAATATGATCTCTTAATGCCAAATATATTTTCAGAATGAATACCGTAAGCGTAAAAAATTTGGTTAAATTAAGTGAAAGTTTTAATATATGTAAATTACTTACCTTGAATTATTGATATTAATACCATTATATAAAGGCCCGCCGTACATAAACATGTTAGTTACATACCCTTCTGTAGCACAACTTGTGCGTAAAATTTTGTGGGAATTGGTTGATAGGTCCTCCATGTATGACATTAAACCTCAATTTATTTCATATGACGATCTTCTCTAATTAAATCAAAAATGTTATGAATTAGAATATCCTATGATTGTCTTAGATACAGTAAACAATGTTAAGTTAAAATGGCTTACATTTTTATAGATAGAGCTCACTAAGCTTGTGTTATTATACCCGTTATTCTGAAAAGAATTGTCTGTAACAATTAAAACATACAAACTATTATGGCCTACCAAAGTAACAATCTATCGTCAAATTTCGTAGGAATCTTTTGGTCTTTTCCTTGATATATGAAATAAAAACGTTATTTACTCATGCAGGGCTCTCTTATAATTTGGCCGAGAAATGAGACATTATATAGACATATTTGATAATTATAATAGATACTGCCAGCATACTCAATTAAGTTGGAATTAATTACATGTTTTCTACGGTAAACCATACAAAGTAAAACTTATATATGGCTGCAATTTGGAAAGAAAATGTCTGGTTTACTTACNGCCTACCAAAGTAACAATCTATCGTCAAATTTCGTAGGAATCTTTTGGTCTTTTCCTTGATATATGAAATAAAAACTTTATTTACTCATGCAGGGCTCTCTTATAATTTGGCCGAGAAATGAGACATTATATAGACATATTTGATAATTATAATAGATACTGCCAGCATACTCAATTAAGTTGGAATTAATTACATTTTTTCTACGGTAAACCATACAAAGTAAAACTTATATATGGCTGCAATTTGGAAAGAAAATGTCTGGTTTACTTACNGTTTTCTACGGTAAACCATACAAAGTAAAACTTATATATGGCTGCAATTTGGAAAGAAAATGTCTGGTTTACTTACAATATACCGGTTTGCATCACCAGCTGAAGCTTTACTTGTTTGTCAAATTTGGTAAAAATCGATCAATTGTTTCTCGCTATATGACATAAAAATTTTATTTATTTGTATGAAGCCATCTTATTAAATGGATGACAAACGAGTCTCCATGAATACAGATTTGAAAGTTTTAATATATAATGCAAGCATACAAAGTGATGGTGGAATTGGTCACAATGTTTCGGCGATATATCGTACTAATATAAAACGGCTACGTGACAGCGATTTTGAAAATAAGTATGTTGCTGGTTTAAAACGTACTGTTTACATCACCTGCTACTACATAGTTGCCAAATTCCCTAAGAATCGGTAATTTTTTTCTCGAGATATGACAAACACTCAATTTATTCGCGTGACGATTTCTTACAAAAAGGCTGACAAAAAATATTCTGTATTACTGTATATAGTGCTTCTGATGGATATTTTCATTATACATAATTTGGTTGATATTAGTGGAACGATGTGGTATATGTACCAATTTTACCTGTAATATTTGTATTTCAGCCATTTTGTAAATAAGTGCCAAATAAATTTTTTTCGTTTACGTTTACGTGGCCTACCATATAATTACTTACTTGCTANCATTTTGTAAATAAGTGCCAAATAAATTTTTTTCGTTTACGTTTACGTGGCCTACCATATAATTACTTACTTGCTATATATGGCGAGATTTGGTTGAGTAGTTCTTGAGAAATAATGTACACGCTAGATTTCTTTCATGTAGTTCTATCTTCCAAAATGGTGGACCAACAACAATGTCCGTCTACAAACTGAATGTGTACATGCGGAATTTCCAACACACAATTTTTTTTTAAATCGGTTTTTTGGCCTACCACAGTACAACACCTTCGTCAAATTTTTTAGGCATGGGTTGATTGTTTCCCGAGATAAGAGATGAAATGAAATTTTTTATTAGAATGGCTTTCTTACAAAATGACAAAGAAATTAGGTTCTGCATAGACAAATTTGATGGTTGTAATAGTTACTGCATACAAAGTTAAGTTGGAATTTGTTTCGTTAATACAATATCCTGAGCTAAAATGTTTTTATAGTCACCATTTTGAATATAAGTGCCTGACGTACATAAAACAAACCAGTTTACGACAACTGCTTCTGTACTATATGTTTGCCAAATTTGGAAGTAATCTGTAATTTTTTTTTTTCGAGATATGACAAAAACTTTACATACTCGCATTGTGCTGCCTTACAAATTGACGGACAAAGAAAGGCATGTGTACATACGGTTGGTGGTTGTAATATATACTGCTAGCATACAAACTTTAGTTGAAATTGATTACATGGTTTCGATGATATAGCATTCTAAGCTAAAAATGACTATAAGGCCGTATTTTTTAAAGTAAGATTCCTGCATGCTTACAATATACGAAGATATCATCTGCCTCAGTGCTATTTATTTGCTAAAATTGATATAAATTGATCCATCCTTTCCAGAGATTTGACATAAATAATTCATTTTATTCGCATGGCGCTATCTTACAAAATGATGTACAAAATATGTCACATATAGATACAGTTGATAGTTGCAATATATACTGCTAGCATATAAAGTTATTTTGGTATTAATTACACNATTCTAAGCTAAAAATGACTATAAGGCCGTATTTTTTAAAGTAAGATTCCTGCATGCTTACAATATACGAAGATATAATCTGCCTCAGTGCTATTTATTTGCTAAATTTGATATAAATTGATCCATCCTTTCCAGAGATTTGACATAAATAATTCATTTTATTCGCATGGCGCTATCTTACAAAATGATGTACAAAAGATGTCACATATAGATACAGTTGATAGTTGCAATATATACTGCTAGCATATAAAGTTATTTTGGTATTAATTACACATTTTCGACGATATAGCATTTGAAGCTAAAAAAGCTATATGGCCGCCATTTTTAAAATAGAAGTCTGACATGCTTATTACATAGTACTTAACATAATCTGCATAAGTACTACATGTTCGCTCAATTTGGTAGGAATATCTTAATGATTTACCGATTTATGAGATTATATCTTTATTTATTCGTATGGCGCTATCTTCCAAAATGGAAGACCAGAGTGGTTATTTATTGGTATATATGAAGCTTCTAATAGACACTTTCAGTATACAAAATTTGGTTGAAATTGGTTAAATGGTACAGAGGATATACTAAATAATATTAAAATCATCGTATGTCTGCCATTTTTAAAATAAGTAAATAAAGCAAGTACATTTACCTACGCATACATGGCCTACCATAGTATCACATACGTGCCAAAAAGGGTGAGAATTGATTGTATAGTTTTCGAGATATTATGAAAATATTTACTTTTAAATTGGTGCTATTTTCCAAAATTACTTACCAACAGCTCTATCCAGATTAAAATTAAATGCTTACACAATGGTTTGCCCACATACAAATTTTTGTTTAAATTGGTTAAAGCATTCGTGAATGATGACACATGACCCAAATAATTTTAATAGCCGCCATTTTGAAAGTATGTTGTCAACGTGGTTGAAACCTATAAAAGTCCGGTGTCCTTACCAAGTTTTATATGTGCACTGAGTTTTGTGAAATTTGGTTTAAGCGTTCAAAAATTGAAAGGGGACACACGCTCAAAGGCACACACTCAAAGACACACATATATACCGGGTGATCCTAAAATCATGGGACAAACATTGAGGGGTGGTAGAGCTCACTAAAACAAACAATTATTGTATAGGAATATATGGGCGGGAGTGACGCGTTGAGGCACAAACACAAAAATAACATATGAAATGCAACACATTGTTTATTTACAACGTCACCGCTAAATGCCTTTTTACAGCAATGTGTATAATAATTGCTCAAAATTGCTACCATCGACAGTAATGCAAGCTTGGTAGCGTCAGTGGAGTAAATGGAGAACAGATTCAAATACGCCGGGTATTTCACGCACGCCAGNAATGCCTTTTTACAGCAATGTGTATAATAATTGCTCAAAATTGCTACCACCGACAGTAATGCAAGCTTGGTAGCGTCAGTGGAGTAAATGGAGAACAGATTCAAATACGCCGGGTATTTCACGCACGCCAGCATTGTCAGCCAATCACGCCATATGTAGAGGTCTCCAAGCATGCGTGACTGTTGGTGGATGCATTTCCAGCAACTGTTTTAACATTTTCTGTACGGAATCACTCGTTAAGTATGCCGCTAACGAACATTTTATGTTTCCGTTAATGTGTTATGTTTTTGTGTTTGTGCCTCAACGCGTCACTTCCGCCCATATATCCCTATAAAATAATTGTTTGTTTTAGTGAGTTCTACCACCCCTCAATGTTTGTCCCATGATTTTAAAATCATACTGTATACAAACACAGCAACACACAGCCACAGACAGAAAAGTGATCTCATAAGTTTTTCTTTCCTTTGGAAAGTATGCTAAAACAAGATAAATGTGTACAACAGAATGAATAATTACGTGGTGCTGGAGGAGGGCAATGTTAGACAAAGCATTTGATTGAAGGGTGATCAGTCGTCTGCTGGAAATGGTGCTGGGTAAATCTCCATAATTGTAAGGTTTTAAAATATTATTTTAAAATAATAGTTTTTGCATAATTTGTTATAAATTCTTTATAAAATCTTTTAAATAAATTTTTTTAATCTTTTATAATTTTTGGAAATTTTTTAAATGTCAAGGAAAATGTCACCTGGATCTAATATGGTGGCTAAGATGGCTGACAAAACCAATATGGCTAATGGTAAGATCTGACTTTGGACTCTGTGTATCGATTTGGCATACCCTATTACTATGAAACCAATAAGGCAGCTACCACTCTGCCCTCAAAAACAATGTCCCCAAATCCTTCCGATTTATCTAAAAGTGCCTTTTGGGGAATTTTTTTTTAAGTTCGGGTAATCGGTGCTTTTTGAGGGAAAAAGTGGAAATCTTGAGGGAAAAGGGAAATTTTGAGAGGAATTTTTTTTTGAGGGAAACAGGGAAAATTTGAGTAAAAGAAGAAAACTCTTAGATGGCGGCAGCCGGCTCCTGCTCCACCGCCCTACTCACTTGTTCACAACTTCCCATTTTTCTAATACCTGAGGCGAAGCGAATGCCAAAATATATATTTTGAAATACAAAACATGATAAAATTGTGAGAAAACTCACCCCACTCGCATTAGCAGGAGCCATGACATGATGATCACATTTTTGGATGATGTCATGCGACCTTGTCCTTGAACTTTGTCCATCATCACGTACGGCATCTGATGTTTAAAACAGAAAACATCAACCTTTTTAAAAATATTTCTTTTAAACCACAGAAAAAATCATATTGCTTTGGTTTCGTATATGCCGAAGGTTAAAACCGTGGTGAGTCCGCGTCTTCAGTCAAATTGTGTCTATACCTCGCACGTGACCGTATATTACTAGCGGCTAATGACTACCTTTTCCAACTTTAAGGCTCGTAGATAGATTCCCGGCCTTGTTTAGAACTTTGTTATGGTTATTTACTTGTAGGTGTCGTGTGGTCAACTCTGGAAAACGTAAGGGTTTTTTAGTGGTAATTCTGATTTCCTTCCCAATTTAATGTTCTACCAATATAATTCTTGTTTGAGCAAGTTTGCTTGGGTTGAACACAAAAGTAGTTTGGCTACTTGTACAAGTTTGTCAACGAGATGAATAACGCAGAAATATGTTTTACTGAATAAAAAGTTTCGTTCAAATTCTATTTTTAAATAAAATATAGAAATATCTAATGTGGTGACAATGCTTGTACTTTTATGATATAAAAGCAAATTGGTTTACAAATACGTTTGGTAGATTGTGCTAAAATTTATGTTTTATATATTTAAAAATATATTTAGCATTTATTTGGTTTGTATTGTAGGTTTATAAGCTTAAATGAAGTTATTATTTCTAAATGATTAATAAAGATATGTAAGAAAACTTAGATATTTTCCATATTTCTGCAAATACTTGTGGAACAATTCTAAATTAAATAATAATTTGCGAGTATATATAGCAAATATTACTAAAATTCAGTTTCGGCAAATATAATATGGTATTATTGTTATTGTTTTTTATTTTTTTGACAGAAATATAAGAAATTTAATGGAATTTGAATTGCCCACGTGTGTGTGGTTTCATACTTTTTTTTTTCGAGTTTCAGACCATCCCAATATGTGACGAACTCGTATACATAGCTGCCTAGCCTCAGTTATGTTTTAGTGCTTTTGAAAGTTAGTTTATTCCCCAAATTAAAATTTATTGTTTTATATTTTTGCAGCTCAGTGTCATGATTTACTTGATATTCACATCATTCCTATCAGTTTTCATGTGCCATCTTAATATGACGTGAAAGGCATTTTTCTCAGATTTTCAAAGCAGTTATATTTTGATGTGTGGTAATGGTATTAGAGTTTACTCGTATTTCGTCGATTATATTTATATTTAACCACAAAAGTGTGTTTATTTTTACGTTTCCTCTATCGAACAATGATATTTACGGATAAATATATTGAGAAATTACGATTCCGGCAGTTGCGTTGCTGTCGGATTGATTTCGGTACTTTACAGCTCGATTCGGGTATACAATTCCGGTATCGAGTTTTCAAAAATTGACTTTAAGCATTTCTATAGCGGAATGACGTCATTCAGCAATATGAGTTATTCCGATAATTTAAAAAATTGGGCCCCAGGTAACATACATAATATGGTGAAAGAGATGAAGTGTAATTTAACTATTGCAAAAATTAAAAGATATATATTTTACACCATGCACAATTAATGATGTAGAAAAAACATATATATGAACCTTCTATTTAAAAAATGGTTATTTAATTAAGTGTTTGCAAATGTTGTAAAATATATGTATTTTTTTATTTCCTAACAGTGGTTGAACAATTGTCTAATAAAAGATGACTTTGGTCAATTCATTATAACAACATGCCTGTGTGTTTATACATTGTATTAAAGAGGGTGGAAGAGGGGTGGGTGATACACAAACACACATAAACTGAAGAAACTGACAGCTGATTATCAGGCGTGGGCACAGAAGATCGTCGCTCTTACACTGTAAAAAATTATTATAATATTATTGAGAAATTGTTTGTAATTTTACAAATGTTTGTAACAGTACCAACATTTATGGTGTAAAGTTACTCGTTTGTAAAACTACAAGAGCTATGTTTCTAATAGAGCTCAGGAAATGATTTTATAATACTGATACGTGTCCACGATATCAAGTAAAAGGCCGGACACTCAACAACGTAAAACCTTATATGGCGGTTTGTGCTAAAGCTAGGGTTTATGTAAACTGTAGTTGCGAGCTAAAAAATATATTGCAAGCTTTAATAACTTAAAACAGTTAAAACAACTCAAATAATCACTATAAAATACTACAATTTTAAAAACACGTGACGTTATTACTCATTATCTGTTAATGTTATTATTTATTATCTACGCACTCTTAAAATTAAAGAAATGCTTTCTTCTTAACTGAATACCTTCACTCATTTAATGTAAATACTTATTGCTATTTTTGTACAAAAACATTCGTATACCCTGTAAGGCAGGTTGGTCTTGTGGTTAGGGCTGTGTAATTTGTAACGCAAGGAATAGGGGTTATAGATCCGTTACCACCAAGTCGTAACATTTTTTTTTTGGCGATTTATATTCTGAAATGATTTTTCCCATATTCTCTGTTATTAATGCATAACATCTGTTTTTTAGAAAAAGAAAAAATACTTTTATATTCACTTCTAAATAATATAAGTTGTAACCAAAACCTATAATATGTAATATTACAAATATANGTTAGGGCTGTGTAATTTGTAACGCAAGGAATAGGGGTTATAGATCCGTTACCACCAAGTCGTAACATTTTTTTTTGGCGATTTATATTCTGAAATGATTTTTCCCATATTATCTGTTATTAATGCATAAAATCTGTTTTTTAGAAAAAGAAAAATACTTTTATATTCACTTCTAAATAATATAAGTTGTAACCAAAACCTATAATATGTAATATTACAAATATATGTTCTGCAGATTTTACATGGAAAATGTTTGTAGTTAGACAAAGAATTTTCGTGAGAACTGGGTTTCTAAGAATTTTCTACTAAAAGTACAAATAATTTTTTACAGTGTAGCCTCATAGACTGCAAGAATATACTACAACACGAAGGGTGGTCTGTTCACAATGACGACGACTACAACATATATAACATGACTGACCTCGCTGCCAACAGTGGGCGTCTCTACTTCTTTAGCGACAGTGACAAGGAAACAATGCAGTTAATTGGCAAGGAATTCTCGAGAGCATATAATACTCGTAAACATGAAAATCGGCGCCTGCAAACAACCCGCCCGGTGAGGTTTTCGTGTGAGAGTAGCGGGGCACGAATTACAAGGAGAAAAACTTGAGAAGGTATGACAAGACCTGCAATATGAGGTCACCACCCATCATTTGCGATCCAACGGCTGAGGTGAGTAAGGGCCTAATATATGCTGACCAGCAACGACTAATGACGATGTCGCCACAGAAAAGCGAAGGAGACATGACGTCATTGTCGGTTATGGAGATCAAGACATCTACAGTGTTTGCACCGGCAGTCATGACGACGAGACCTGACTCTCCGTATTCGTTACCATTTACGACATATAATTGCATTCGTTGCGGCGAACGTTTTAAATTAAGACACCTTACTCGAAGACACGAAATATATGGGTGTAAGAATAACCCTGACCGCATTATGTACTTATGTGATAAGTGAAGCAAGCAGATGTCACAAAAAATTTAATTTGGACAGATATGTCAGTTTTCTACCAAACATTTATCGTTGCTGTAATAATACTGGTTTCGGTCGCAGACACGTTGACTGGTGGTGACGGTAGTTTTTGGAGTGAGAATCAAGTGCGTGAGCAACTTACATGGTAGAAATTGATGAAGTTGTAGCAGTACAATATGGTGGTTAAAAATGCTACCGCGATTTGCGTAATTTATGCTTGTAGTGTGAGTCATGAAGTAACAAATACTGTGCTGGTATTATAGAATGACAGATAGTATATAAACCTATGGATAGACTGGCCACAGCTCAGTTGTTATTCAGATTGCAAATATTGAACATCGGCTGCGGAGAACGTGTTCTTATTCAAAGGTGGAAAATAGTCAGTATTTATAATTGTGTTGCTACTGCTATAAGGTATTATCTATTATTAACGTCTCGCAGCATTAGGTTGGTTGGCATCAGAATTCAGAGCCTGCTATTTTCACACGTCAAAAGTGTAAATCTCAGTTTGGGCGGCGTAGCAGCTTGAAAAATTATCTCGTAACATGTAAAGGTCTCCCTCAACTGCCTGCTATGCAGTATCTGCTATAATTACCAAATAAATGCAGTGGTTCATCTCTGAACGTCACAAGTTCTCTGCTCCCGCCAGGATATCCAATGCTCAAGAAGTTTGCATAATCACACGATGTCAAGAGACATGGAAAAAGTAAATGTGCAAGGAGAACAATCCTTATGACATATCGTCATGATGAGTCCCATAGAATGTTTGCGCGTGCTGGCAATTTAAATATACATTTGAAACTGTGTAAAGGAAAGGATAGAAGAGATTGTCCTAACCTGTCCATCAAGAAAAAACTTCACATTTTTTATTTATATAGAAGAATTGCTTTCAAACTGTCTCGAATGGTATATCAGATACTCCACTTACCATTTCATCATCTGACAACACATCGCAATCGAAGTCAGTACTCTGCGATACAAAGCCTAATGTTAATTGGTTTTTACTAAGTCAATCTGCATTAAGGGGCCTTCTAAAAGATTATGCTGCATTGAATTTGACAATAACATCAAAAAATGTTTGCTTGTACCTGTCAACTAAGAAAAAAAATATGAACCAACTAATCGAACAGGTGAAAACAAAATACGGCGCTGTTTAATGTAATATGTGGCTGGGCTGTCCACTGTAAAAATGCATGTTAATTTACACATACAATGATTTTGTAGTTTTGCATTTTTGTATGTTTAATTTTAGAAAACATCCATAGTATATGCTATTCTCGTTAAATGATTTTACGTCTACAAAAATACCTATAAATCTTTGCTTAAAACATACGATTTATTAACTAGAAAGTATGTGTTATATTACATGTTTAAAAGTCTGTGTAAAAACACATCAGTACAGAGTATTAAACATCTTCAATTTGCATTTCATTACTGCACTTTCGTTGTATTGACACACTGTTCTCATTGTAACAATACATGTTCCATAGTGCACTTTTACAATAACTAAATATATGTAAATTTTTGTTAACAAGTTGAGTGAAAATATCATTATTAAGAACAAACAAAGAATAAATTTACCTACGTAAACACAAGCAATAAATGCTTGAGTAGACAGAATTACAATTTTTATATAATTTAATGACTGTGTGAAGTCATTGGTCGGAACAGCTAAGTCATCCCACGTTAACAAGGATTTACTCTTTATCACTCCTATAATTCAGAGAAAATAAGCTTGGCGCGTAATAAAAACGTGTTTTTCAAATGACGAACTGTATTAGAAGACATTATCATATGATGTCACTCACAACCACTGCTTGCATCTATCTCTTAACTCTTATACCATAATGGGGCTACGGTGGCTGAACGGTTAACCTGACCGCCCCTCACCAAAGCGAACCAGGTTCAATCCCCGGCCGGGCCACTCCCGGATTCTCGCATGCGGGAATCGTGCCAGACGATGTCGTAGGTCGGAGGGTATTCTCGGGAATCTCCCGCTTCACCCATCCCCTCATTCTGGCACTGCTCCATACTCACCTCAACAACCCTCATAGGCTCTCAAGACCTCGCTGTTAAGAGAAGCCCTTATCTTTTCACTTCACTTCTTATACCACATTATAATATTATTCCAGGTAACTATCCCGAGCAATTATGAGTTGCTTGTCGTCAAGTGGTTACGGTGTCTGGCTACCACTCCGGGCGTCACGAGTTCCAGTCCTGTCAAGGCCAGACAATTTTCAGGTGGTGGAATGCTCGAGAGTTGATTACCCAAGGCTGCAAAATAAAATTAATAAGAGTCAAGGGCGTGTATATCGCGTAATTTGTGATGCATTTTTGGAAAAACTCAAATTTTTCACCTGCCGTAGTGTAAAATTACACAAACGTTTCAAATGTGCTTTATGTATAGTAGCACTTGTTATTTTACACAACAGCTTCTATTTATATAAGCACAGTTACTTAATTATTTTACTTATTTTAATAACATTTTTACTGTGGCACAACAGTGTCGAACACGGTTGATGTAAAATTACACGCATGTTGGTGAAAACACTGCTGCCACTTAAATTCTCCGTAAAATTACACAACTTTTTTTCCAGTGTAGCAATACAAAATTAGAGCCGCATGACGCCGAAATTGTACCGGAGCCTTCAAGACCCCGAATGTGGCTGTGTATAATGTCGGTCAAATAGAAAGCACCGTTGATAGTTGATAATAGTAGATAACACTAATTATGCCAAAAGGAAGTAGAAATTATTGTCAAGGGTTCGGGTTCGACCCGGCTTCCGTAAATTATGTGGAGCAGAGAACATGTGGATGCAGGCCACATGATTTTTCTCGACCTGTCCTTACAACATAAATACCAGTAATTGGTCGTGAATGCTCTGTTGTTGATTTCACTTGACCAAAAATATGTATTAATAGGTATGAAAATAGATTATATTAAAGTATGATACAAAGCATGCTGATTAATTTAAATATAAAAAAATTAACCTTCTTTAATATAATTGTTAATTAATAATCTGGTAATGGATACATGTCCTTAGGAAAGCTGACTGTTTTAATTTGTATGTATGAAGGTACCACACACGTTCTGAATCTGAAAGTGATGTAACAAGGAGCTGTTTCGTAACGTAGAAAACCAAATGATAATATTCCAGAAGTATGTACGAAATTTCTCGGAGAATATAACTGATGTAACATTTTTGAGGCAGTTTGAATTATAGCAAAATTTGGTGTGTTGCTGTAAATAAATAATGAAATCCATTTTTACCAAATTTATTTGTTTTTATTTCATCACACATTCATTCTGCTTCAATACGAAACGAGTATAAATTTATTTTATCAAAATATAAAGAGATATTTGCAGGAGTTGGAAAAAAACCCGTTTGTTTGAAATTTAATGTAAATTATGTGAAATATATACACGATGAATTGGAAATGGCGAATCAGCTCGCGGCCCATGGCAGCCAGGCCATGAAAGTGGAGCTAAGAGACATGTAATGTGTCAATAAAGCAAACCTTTTTTTAGATGGAACACTCATCTTCTAGATTCCGTTTACGTGCGTGGAGATACGCGCATGACGAACAAATTATGACTGTCATCAAACCCCGTCATTGGAAGACTGGGCTTTGTCACCATTATTATGCATGTAATTATGTAGCTGTGGGCCATAAGATACGTATCTAGGGGAATTAATATTCGGCATGTCATAATTAATAAAAAAGATTCAATTGTTCGAATTCGCTCAGGGTGACTGTTTCAGCGATAAGATCACTCAAGATATGATCGCCGTGTTCATGCCTACAGACAGGTAATACTATGAACACACGTGCATCGCAACACATGCGGCCCGGGGACTACTAGTGGTCATGTCTAACGCGGAGTTCACATCCTGCATACTGCAGGACTATCACTTTTAAACATGTATGTGTATTTAGGAAAATAATTACGTAAATGTACAGTAAATACAAGGAAACGCAATTTGTAATAAAGTAAATACGGATAGGAGTTCGTAAATACGAAATACGGAAAGTCTCCGTATTTACTATAGCTTCGGGTTTCGTGAACGAACAATGCGAGTTTGGTCGAAGCTTTCTTTGCCACTGTAACCAGACAATTGTCGTTTCTGCGGTAGTTAGGTTATCCAAGCCACTTATACATGTTCGTTCAAACATTACAAATTAGCACCAGGCTTCTGCAACATTAAGCAACATTTAAAATACGCTAACTTCAATATATACTTTAAAGGTTGCTTATGTGACTGCAATAAATACAAACGTTGTGCAACTGAACTACATGTAAAGGTTGTAGATGAGTGGTTAAAGTTATAGACTACTAATGTTTTGAACTCGTGTTCAAATCTCGCTTAGGTATAACATGTTCTAACTTCTTTAAAAATCTCATTAATACACAGCTGAACACCCAAATAAAGAAAATTAACTAATTTTGTCAGTGTCTTTTCTTTTAGTTTTACACTGGAAGTACAGAAAACTAACAAGGAAATTAACTGAGATGTTTCGTGAATTCACGGAAAGTTTTGTAACATTTACGGATAGTCCATTTTAGAAAATCTATGTGTTCGTAACTTTATGGAACCTTTACGGACACCTCTTGATACATTTTTACCAGTACTTTTCCGTAACATGGAGGATAATGTTTTAACAGTGAAGTACAAAATATTGTGTTATAGCTCAAACATGGTTAGGCGTATGTCAATATAATCACATGGTACACGGCTGTAACACTCGTTTTATTTATACGTTTTATGATTTTTACATGCATTTCGTAGAAACGTGTTATTGGCGGTGTAATACCTGCATACTATTTGCTTTAATGGTTTCATGGCAACGTTTTTTCAACGCAGGAGCTCACACGTCATTAAACGGCCGCCTATACCGCACGCAAGTGATCATTGGTTACATACACAACAGCAGCATGCAATCGGGCAATACATGCTGTTCACAGGTTCACGGTACAATAGTTCCTTGAGGAATCCCCACAAAAACGTCCACGGGACTGTGGTCTGGTGACCTCGGTGGCAAGGATACAGATCCTACCCTACCGATCCACCGCTGCGGACAGATGTGACCAAGTTCCCGGCAAGCTGCTCCGCTGTGATGAGATGGCGCCCCGTCATGTTGGTACCACATAGCTCTTCGGACAGCCAGTGGAATATCTTCCAACAACTCTGGCAGAATCTCACAAAGAAACATCACATACATCCGTCAAGTGAGGGTGTCTGGCAACAGATGCGGTCCCACTTACCTGGTGCCTAGAATGCCGCACCACACATTTATGCTCCATAGTGCATGAATTCCTTTGGAAAGTGTTATATGTGGATTGCGGTAATGTCATTTGTCGTTGTTGTGACAATGGAAAACGCCTTCACTGGTAAAAATGTGCTTCGTCCGTCCAAAAAATGTGACCCACGAAGTCTGGGTCTTGTTGGACGGTAGGTAGGTAGTTAGGTAGTTGGGCTTAATGTCTCGTCGACAGTGAGGTCTTTAGAAACGGAGGGTCTTGTTGGAGTGATGTCAGCATCCTTTAACAGAACTCAAGGCGGCGAGGTCGATCTTCTTCAATTAAATTATGTATGGCACTGTAGTGATAGGGATAGAGCCTGTCGTCGTACAAGATGTTCAGAACGAGGGAATGGCTCACACCGAGGCGCCGTCCGGAAGTGCGCGAGCTCAAGGTGGCATTCCTTGTGAACATCTGAAGAACCCTTTCTTCAACCTACGGCATCCGTCGATATGGCTGCCTTCCGCGATTTACACTCATTTCAGACATTATTTGCCTTATTCTCGGGCCCGTTAATCCAGCCTTGTGATAACATTGGCTGTGGGGTGGCGACGACCACGATACCTCTCTGTGTACAATCGCGCTGTGGCATTCATGTCGCAGTATTCCTGTATGCTATACTCAAAGCGGCTGCCTGCACATTCACTCTATTCGACTGTTGTGAACGCACAATTAGCGGGCGCATTACTACACTCCGTACATCTGCCCCAACCACCTCCATCTCTTGCCAGGAGTGTTGCATACCACTGGGACTGTACTGCGCTATTGTGTGTGTGCAGGGATGCTATGCAAGTTTTTATCGGGTTGCCTGTATGTAGGCATAGACACGGCGCACACAGTTTGCGTGCTCTTATCGCAGAAACGGTTACCATGGGTGAGTTCGGAAAAGAGAACATTTTTTGTTGATTATGATATGCCCTAGATCCTTCTCTTATAGTCTGCAGTTGCATTATTATATGCAAATTAAGGGTGGAAAACCCTTATTTTCCAAAGATAGGGTTGGATGAGAGTCACAATTTGTTCACCATGCACGTAGCTTCATGCACGTTAACGGAATCTAGACGTTGAATGTTACATCTAAATAGTATTTTCTTTATTGTCACATAACATGTTTCTCGACTCCATTTCCATGAGGGATTTATGCCCCTACTCTCAGAGATGAAGGGGTGGTTCCTATGCTTATTCTTGTTGTTTCTGGCTTGGCTGCCATGGGCCACGGGCGGATTCGCCATTTCCAATCCATCTTGTATATTAGCAGAACAAATGTAAAACAAGTAATGTGTGTAAATATTTATAAAAGGAATGGCAGTAATCTGTTTTCAAAAAAAGTAAAAAACAAGTGTAACATGTCTACAGAGAATATAAACAGAACAAAGAATCCAAACATTTTTGACTAGCAGAAATTATTCTAAATCATATGCTATAAACAAAGCAGGAATATGTCATACTTTAGGCGATGAATAAAAATTTGTAAAATATTTTGGTAGTGGATTTATTTGCAGATTTGTTTTTAGATTGGAAAATACTTTCACCTGAAAAAATATACACTTATAATTTACATTTGATTATTTATAAATAGTATATCATGTGTTTAACTGAAATAAGGATACACGTGTTGGATAAAACTGAATTAATTTCTAGTGTCATACTTCGGCTGATAATTTATAAATGATCAATTACTAAGCATGTTTGTATGTTGTATTTATTTCTCGTCTTGATATTGTCCGGTAACTAATCCTTCAATGTGAGAAGATGCATTACATTTGAAGCTATAATTCAAAAGAGAAATTACAAGAAACGCAAGGCTAGTGTTACTTCATATGGATGGCATGTTTTATCGTACTTTTTTGTAGGAATCGTTAGGTGGCATGTAGTCAGAATCTCTGGTCAAAATGATCTGATGATATCGTTTGCTCGTCTAGCCTGCTAGTACGGTTGGACAATCGCTGTAAGTTATTAAAATTTTTATATAAAATGTACCTTATATATGCTGTAAAATAAATGTACATATGTTTAACAGGCTTGATTTGTTTCTAATTCCAATAAAATTTCCCTACACAAGCAGCCAGAAATAGTTAAGAGATAATTTCCAATTTTTCGAAATAAATGTTATATTCTTGGAAAATGAAAACAATTAAATGATGGAGTCAACGAGTATTCGGCAGAAAACAGCATATTTATTTACTTGTAATACTTACATATGTTGGACTCCTTAAATTTATACCTCTGAAAAAAAATTACACAGCACACATATTATAGTGTATTGTGAAATTAATTTACAGTGTGGCTGGACGGTATGAGCTGACATGGTGCAAACATATCAATCTTTAATAGCGAATGCTCTGTAATAAATATAAAAACCGTCGTTTAGCATAGGTTTGAACAAGATGCGAATCAAAATATTGTTAATTATTTTATCGTGTGTATGTAAAGTTTAGTTCGTCTGCAGAAGGTTAAACTGGATAATTTTTAAGTTTTCTACCAATTCTGTGAGTAGTTTATAAATGGCGAGTCGGACGCAGGTATCAGGTACCGGCATTTGGGATTCGCCTTCCAACTCGGTTGACGTCACAGGTGGAGGTCGTGGTTGGCGGCCAAGTGGAATTTTCACCCAATTTCCTTCCCCGCCACACATAACACTATATATTACTAAAATAAAAATTATTTTAATAACAATTATTTCGAATAATAATTTATTGTTATAAAAATTTAAAAATGTTTGCCTTGCTTTATTGAATATTTAATAATTATTTCCCGTCTGCTTAGAAAAACAAATAGCAAAAGTGTCACTGCGGATCATATTATTTTAATTAATTAATTNTAATTATTTCCCGTCTGCTTAGAAAAACAAATAGCAAAAGTGTCACTGCGGATCATATTATTTTAATTAATTAATTAATTTTTATGAAAGATTTTCTTTAAAAATGAAAGCAATTTTTTTACAAAAAACATATATGGCGCACAACAGTGGGATCTACTGAACTTATCCACCGCCAACAAGCCTTACAAAGAATTATATAAACAAATATTAACAAATTTAATATTTTTAAATTCTAATTAATTTAATTATTTAACTATTTAAATGCATAAGTATTTCGTGTTATATATCANAATTTAATATTTTTAAATTCTAATTAATTTAATTATTTAACTATTTAAATGCATAAGTATTTCGTGTTATATATCATGGGACCGTTCTTTTCAAGGCGAATACGGTCATTAACTATTATGTATCCCAATTACTGGAACACCATATTTGATTTNTAATTATTTCCCGTCTGCTTAGAAAAACAAATAGCAAAAGTGTCACTGCGGATCATATTATTTTAATTAATTAATTTATTTTTATGAAAGATTTTCTTTAAAAATGAAAGCAATTTTTTTACAAAAAACATATATGGCGCACAACAGTGGGATCTACTGAACTTATCCACCGCCGACAAGCCTTACAAAGAATTATATAAACAAATATTAACAAATTTTATATTTTTAAATTCTAATTAATTTAATTATTTAACTATTTAAATGCATAAGTATTTCGTGTTATATATCACGGGACCGTTCTTTTCAAGGCGAATACGGTCATTAACTATTATGTATCCCAATTACTGGAACACCATATTTGATTTAATCCATATGCCCCTATCACCTACATACATTCCAACCACCACCAAGTCCCGTCATCCCACTTTAACAATACACCTTCGTCACACCCTCCTGCCTTCCAATCATCATGCATCCTCCAGGGGCCGCGGTGATGTACTCGCCTCCCACAAAACTCGCGTGTGGGAATCGTGCTGGACGATGCCGCTGGTCGGCAGGTTTACTCGGGGATCTCCCGTTTTTCCCAACATTGCACCCTGGCGCTGCTCGATACTCACCTTTCTCCTCCCTCATTGGCTCTCAATACCTCGATGTTACGAGCCGCCCAAACATTTTCACTCTACTCTTCGCCATCCATCCAAGTTTTTACTTTGATAAAAGTGTCTAAAAAGTGATAAGTATATATATAAGATCGCGTCATCATGCATGATGCCGTTGGTACCTCGTCACGTGTTAGGACCCATTATAGTTGAGCCCTTACAGTGGCCTAATTGGGTACGTGGGATTTTCTCACAGTACTTCTATATATTCATATATTTTGTTTACAATAAAATATGGTGCCCTCATTATGTCACTTTCATTTTTCTGGAAAGTTTTGATGCATGTTATCTTTCTCCTTGAAAAAATAGACAGTATAAAACCTCCTGTTTGTTAGCATTTCTCATTCCGAATGATAAGTAGTGTTATATTGGCCAGGAAATCCAGATATTCATAGTCTGGCCGTCAGAAGAATTGGTTAATTTTGTGTTTCAAATTGGTGACCCCTGAGCCTTATTCCTATGAGATATTTCTATGATCATTATTATTTCCCGTTAAAAAATAAACCCCTCCCCCACTCCCCGTCGGTCAGCGGCATCATCAGTCTTGATTCCCACGCACGAAAATCTCCACCGGGGATCGAACCCTGATCATATAAAATTGAGGTGAGCACTCTACCCACTCCGTCTCTGCGACTCCTTTGATGTTTTTTGGGTCTTGCCTTCACTTCCTGCTTTTTTTAAATTCATTTCCGCCTTAGTACGGTTTTTTAACTGAACTGAGAGATGCAAAAATATCGAATGTTTACAAAAACAGGGGAAATATTTTCTCGCAGTTTGGCTACTCCTCGTGTGATTGATGGCTGCATCGATTGTTTTTTTTAAGGCACGAAATTTTCGTGGTGATCATTCCGCATACAGCAATGCATTTTTGGTGTCGACGTGTGATTGGATTGCCGATACGAAAGAGATTTTAGCTACGTTTAAAAGCTGAAATCATTGGTGTTGAATAGGGTGAGATGGGTTGGGTATTGAGAGCCGATGAAATGCAAGGAGGCATACAGGAGTATCACTCGAGTGAACTCACTGATCACCAACAACATACCCCTGCAGAGCCCAATTGCGAAAATTGGGGTGACGCCTCCAATAAAAGAACTCTGTTCGTATTTGTGGCAGGCAAGCGCTCTAACCACTGCGTAACTGCGGCCCCTGAATGGAATGTTTTTCGACACATTGGATGCGTCTGTGCGGTAGCTGTGAGCCTGGCCTCCTCGGATATGATTGGCAGAATGGTGGGAACTCCAATTGGGTGTAGGATGCCTTGTTTTCAAGTTTAGTCACGGCAATTTTTGTAACCACGTTTCAAAAATTTCTGTGGAATGCTGGTTATGAGGGTTTACAAAGGAGAGTTCGCAATTAAGTAGGATTGGGGAAAAGGGCATAAATTTACTGCAGCATAAATTTTATTGGAAACCAGATTTACATTATTTCTGGTGTTGAATGAACAGCGAAGATTAAAATTTTCTCATTCTCTACTCGTAGAAATCACAGGCCACGTTCAAATGTTATAAAATGAAGAAGTGTGTTAACTTGCGCGTAGAAAAACACAATGTTCGCACAGCGTCACACATACCAACCATATCACTCATATCGTCTTCGACAACAACAGGGCTAATACTAGTCGCACCATCTATTCCATCCATATCGCTCCCAAAGGATATAGCGACCATACAGAACTTACCGGCTAGAATGCAGTTTGCTGATTATTTTCTGGGTCGCTATATCTCCGAGTTTATAATTCGATGTCTTGAAACAATTTTTTGTTTACATAACACGTTCTCATCTGTAACCAACGAATTGCACCCAGGACGCCATCGCCTTTTTATACGAGAATAAATTACAACAGAACCGCTTGTACCGAGTTCAACACAGGCATTTTTACTGCGTTCGGGCTTGAAGAGCCTTGCAACTATTTCCCTTGAAGAAATATATTATTCTTGTAGAAGATCTGAAACGACGTCATTTCCTGGCAAAAAGAAATTTCTTATTAAAAACAAGAGAAATTTGGAATTAGGTTATGGCGGAGATTTGGGGTGTACAAGAGGTGTGAACTTGAGCACCGTTAAGGGTGTGACGAGGTGTGGCTTGAGCTGTAATGAATTGCTGAGACTTAGAAAATATAAAGCTACATAAAGACTCGGCGGCCGATGGAAAAGTGTGTCTGTTTTTGGGGTGGCTTTTGAGGTATAATTATTTGGGTAGGATTTTTTAAGTATGGTATTTAAGGTATGTTTAACATAGGGGTATTGAGAGACGATGAGGGTGAAACGAGGTCTAGGAAAATAAGACATATTCGAGAAAACCTGGTAGTGAGCAGCAGCATCGCTTGTTATATTTCCCACTATGCTTAATTCTCATGTTTTCGTGCTGGTTTGCAGACGAGTCGAATGCGAAAGCATTGCTCGGTATACCTAAAAAATATCCATGGAACTCGTGAATTGTGATAGACAACGATTATTTTCAGTATTCACCTGATATATTTCCAGTATAATTTTATTCTTATGCACCGAGATTTTCTGTTTTCTTTCCGATTAGAGGACGGATCGGGTTTAGGATCGAACAAAGTTTGATTAACAACATCGATGTGATGCGAAAAAAGATAATGACTCCCCCCCCCCCCTTTACATTGTTATAACACTGTACAAAGAAACGCATATATTTCATTCGTGTTCAGCTGGTTCTCTCTCGCAGAAGTGTAATATATTGTTTTAGAAACGTTTATAGGACCTCTGTACGCCAGAAGTGTCACTTTTGGGGGAAGGGAAGATAATTATTGAACACGATGATGCCTTGATTCAGTGTGGGCATCTGGGCACTGAAAAAAATACTTTGTGGGTGCTACAAATTTTTTTTGTGTCTATTCACACAACCAAAGTACTTTGTGTTGAACACAACATTTTTTAGTTGTCATCACGAGACATGTGCGGCTGCTAGAAATGTATTTTGAGGTGGCTACAAAATATTCTGTGCTAACTGCGAAATTATTTGGCTGTGTGTATACCAATAAAACATTTTGTAGTAGCCACAAAGCATTTTTTTTTGTAGGAAATATCGCAAAGGGGGCCTGCAGTAATTGCATAATAATTCTGTGCAAACGTGTGTGTGTGTTGGTTTACGGTTTTGGCACATTTACTTTCATGGATGTTTCTAGATAAGCATTCGTTAAAAAAATATATTGTTACTGTGCATGAAAGCTCTCTGTACCAGAATTAATACTGTGTAATATTTCTGCACGTAGCTGTGGAAACTTGCATCTCGGGGAAAAAAACTTTAACATTTTTCATGTGGGTCATAAGGAGCATAGGTGTTGTGACATCTGCCCTAACACACGTAATTGATTATGTATCCCTGATCAGCGTATGCGTTGAACAGTTCGGAACGAGTGATTAAAAATTTTGTCACCCTTAAATCGCTGCTGTGTACAGTTTCGTTCATATGGGACTTTCTCCAGAAGTCGTTCATAGGTAGCACGGGCCTTGCATAGCCAAAAGTTTATAGAAATATCATAATGGGCGGCCGAACATAGAGTGGCGAGGCTTCCCCACAAGCTACAATTCCTGTGTCGTCAATGCGGATATCAAGATGTGAATTTGGAAAATTGTGATACATGTATATATATTTGATTTTTTTTGTTACTTAATTTTTAATTGGGCTTGTGCAGTCTCAGTACAGTGCAAAGTTAGTCTTCGGTAGAGCAATTATTGTGTGGACTCAGTCGTAGTTGGACTCTGTCATGGGTGGAATCAGACGTGGGTGTACTCAGCCGTGGATGGATTCAGTCTTAGGTGGACTCCATTTTGGGTAGAGTCAGTCTTGGGTGGTGTCGGTCTTGTGTGAAATCCGTCTTGGGTGGAATCAGTCTCCTGTGTGCACATGTGTGAACACTGTACGTGAAGTTTAAGGGAATGTGCTGTGCACAGACGAAAGTGAATAGTTTTTTTGAGTGTCTGTGCAGTATTATAATAGATAAATTAAAAACTTTAAGTGAATGTTTTAACTACTATGTTATTTGTATATCGCGCTAGTATAAAAACTGATTTCATTAAAAATACACCATCATGCTTGTAGATAAAAAATAGCAAATTACTGTGCTTATCAATGCATCATACATTTTCGGAGCTAGACATTATACTGGCAAACGTAACTTCACGTGCCTTGCCCTAAGAGCTTGCAAATTATATTCGCATATGCGTAGAAACATTTGTTTATTAGGTATCATGCTTATTACCCAACTTGCGAAAATGTGTTTTTTAGTATAAAGAGCTCTGCATTATTATTTCAAAGGAATATAAAAAAAATGCATCGGGTTTCTGGGCAAAGGCACATATGCTGATTTAATATTCAGATCCAATTAAATTATTCCAGTTCTATGATACGTCGCTTGCCTTTCAACAGTTCTTAAATTGCTAAATATAATTAATGTATGCAAAGTTGTTTTTATACTTTGCATGCTGTTTTTATAAGAATAGCTCGGAATAATCGCGTTTGTTGTCATGAGTCATCTATGTAGGGCTTAAAAACATATATAAATCGTTTACGAACAAACATTCATAAAACAATATAATATATACATTTAATATTTAAGTATTGGTAATAAGGATTGTAAATAATTCGTTTCAATGAGTAATATATTAAATCTAAGTATCGTACTGTAGCATTTGTTCGTGTAGTGGAGTAAATGAATTGTGATCATCGTGAGCATAAGTTTTCTCGTTCGAATCCACCTAACTCCAAGTGAAATGTATAATTTTTTTAATATTATCAATTATCACAGGAAAACACAACTTTTATATGGTTTCCAATTTATGAACCCACTTTGAATTAAAAATGTATTTTCAATACATTAAACTGTATTTTTAAATATTAGGATATTTTAAAAAAATTTGATAAAAATTCTTGTATTATAAATTTAAATATTTATGAATGCACCAATTCCCAGATGACGGATCGTTTCACGATTGCTTAGTCAAGTCCGGTCACGTGCCTCATGGGCCTGGCTCGCAAACACATTCGGAAATAGTTGGTAAAAAAAGGATGGAGGGGAGGGAATATAATGTGTTGCAATTATGGTTGAGAGTGGGAAGGGTTTCATGGCCGAGGTATGAGAGGATTGCAGTATCCTCTGGGGGGNGTTATATGTATTGATACCTTCAGTACATTTCCAATGCTTGGTACCATGCATGATGCGATGTTATAATTTATTTTTCAAGCACTGTTATCAATGTAAAAAATGGGATGGAAAATGGGTTTGGTGGGGGTCATTGGTGAAGGAGGGGTAATAGTCATGTGGGGTAAAGGTACTGTCTGGTGTTTGGGGTGTGGGCGGGGATTAGGGAGGGGCATTACTAAATCCTATATGGTGGTCCTGTAATTAGGCTACATAATTGTTACGACATCGCGATCGTACTCGCCTTGATAACACTAGCTAGTCCTGTGATATATAAAACATTATACTTACGCCTTTCAATGTTTGCACTCTAAAATAAATCTAAATTTAAAAAAAATCAATCTCTTTTAAATAATTTTGTTCTATCGTCTACATAGAGTGGCTTGTTGGTGGTGGAAGGGAAACAATATACACCAATGCTGTGCGACATAAATGTCGTGGCGACAAATCTCGCTTTCGTTTTCTATAATCCTTTTATAAATAAATATAAATGTATTAAAAAACAACATTGTGATCTGCAGTGAGGTTCTGGCAATTTGTTTTTCATCGCAAATGTGAAATCATTATTAGAGATCCAAGGTGGAAGACTATTATTATTAAAATTTTTAAATTATAATTTTTTTTAAAATGTTTTTGTTTAAAATAACTATGTACTAAAATAATTTTTTTATTAAAATTTATTTTAATAATATTTAGTGTTATATGTTACCGGGTAGTGAAATGGAGGGGGGAGATGATAACATCCAACATGGTCGCCGAGCGCGACCTTTATTTGTGACTTCAAATGAGTTGGCAAGCGAATCCCGAATCTCAGTACCTAATACCTGCAACCCATTTACATACCGATTTCATGCCTCTTCCCTGGATATTACTGTAAATTATATATTATGTTATATACACTACTTATATTAAAATACATCCTCTTGTTGCATCTTGAACAGGGCAACATGCACGGCAAATAATATTAAATAATTTGAAAAGAAAATTTTCTTTGCTAAAGAAGTGAACTGGGGATATTTTATTAATTAATATAGCATGTGCATTTTGTTAACCAGTAAAAATATTTCCAATTATAATAATGATACAAAACGCTCATGATTTCAGGTTAGATGCATAGTTCGAAAGCAGAACTCACAGAAATACCAATTAAAATAAGTATTTATTCAGAAAAAGTCTTAGTTATAATACTTACATGCGCTGCCTATTTTATGCATGATGGCTCTCCTAGGCTGTTTTTCTTGTCGTGGAGACAGTGCTGTAGTAGAGTATACTTATGAATACAGAGATGAAACAACCACTTTTTCCAATAACTCCAGCTACACATACCAGAAAAATTACATCACTGGCTAGCGACATGTCGGAACACCATTCGCCAATCAGCATCTGGTACTCGTCATCCAGCAGCCCAGCCAGTCAGAAATCATTCGCAGCACGCGGTAACAAATCAGACACATGGACCAGCCTAGAGCTTTGCACATCCAATCAGCGAATAGGTACTCCCACATCAAAATAACCGCCACACCATTTCGTCTTTGCGCACTGATCTTCTCTGCGGCTATAGCTTGGTGCTATTGACACATGAATGTGTTTTTATCACACTGGGAGTAAAAATGATGTGTGGCGGTGAGCTTCTTACCGCTAGCCAGTTGTTTCACGGGGAGAACTGAAGTGTATGTAGTCCTGCTGCTGTGAGTGCGGTATGACTATTTAAATTAGACATCTCTAGATTAGTACGACTGTATTTAGCGAGTGCGACGTTGATGTGACGCACATTCCTTCCCCCAGCTCGTTTTCTGTTATTCGTGTTGGTAGAGAGTATTAAATTGTAAAACATTTATGTTTATAAACAAAATACGCCTGTGACTTTCTTGGGCGTTGGAGCTGTAAAGGGATGGGAAGTAGTGAATATTAGTAGCCCTTCGAACTGTAGCGTGAAGGAGGTTCGATCCTCGACTTAATAATCGTTTATTTAAACAATTGGCAAAGCGTACACGAAATGTTCCATTGTATAAGGTTAATATCTTATTATAAACTGAATGCGTAAAAGTTCAGATTTATTTAAATTTTCGCGTTCCTCTTGATGTGATTACGACATTTGTTTCGATTAAATTCATAAATGTGCTGTACGTCCATTCAATGGGTGAGTTTCGGAATGCAATAAAGTTTAAAAGTGCCTCTTTTACAGGTAAAACTGCCACTTGCGTGCTAAGCACCACATATAAATAAATACGTATTTTCCGGATTATTTTTAAAACCAATCAATAAACGAATATTAAAATTTTTGATGTGGTCTCTCTTGTAATGAATTTTGTCGTCTTTGCGACACAGATCACTTTTTAAAGTTAATTAGAGCAAAATGTGAACAAATAAAAAATGTATGGTAATTACTATANTGTGAACAAATAAAAAATGTATGGTAATTACTATACAATTAAATATGGTGTCTAACGTAATTTGTGATGACATATACTAATAAGTTCTGAAAACATGTTCCCCATACATATGCCTTATGATTGAAAACGGCTGACAATTTTTATTATGAGAGGCTAATGAATCACAGCAATATGATTTAGGTCGTGAATGTTGGCTATAATGTGAATTTNTGATGTGGTCTCTCTTGTAATGAATTTTGTCGTCTTTGCGACACAGATCACTTTTTAAAGTTAATTAGAGCAAAATATGAACAAATAAAAAATGTATGGTAATTACTATACAATTAAATATGGTGTCTAACGTAATTTGTGATGACATATACTAATAAGTTCTGAAAACATGTTCCCCATACATATGCCTTATGATTGAAAACGGCTGCCAATTTTTATTATGAGAGGCTAATGAATCACAGCAATATGATTTAGGTCGTGAATGTTGGCTATAATGTGAATTTGATGGTGCCATCTCCGTAGGAACCCAAATGAGGGTAACTATGTTTATAAAAGTGTTTAAGACATAGTGGACCATATGACATTTTTTGGGGCTTTGTATTGATCTGATATGGTATACCTTAAACATGTATCTAACTTCAACAGTTGCTGAAAGATGACCAACTATGCCTTTAAGTTGGTGGGTCTGTCATGTGCACACTATGTTTATAACATTACTTGAGGTCATTTGAGGTACTGTATTCACGACACAAGTTGGTTAGATATACTGACCATAATTACTTTCAAAAAAATAATAGTACACCTTCACCTTTAGAAAATTCAGTATGATGCTGAACATGCGAATAATGAGTGATTATGTTACAACATTAGTTTTCTATTAGGCATGTAATTGCTTATTCCGGCTTAACATACGTTTGTATTCGTCTTCAAAATACGTGAAATGTTTGTATGGGGACAGGGAGTACCATGCGACTGTGACGGGGCGTAGGCCAAACTCAGGGATTATTCTCAAAACTGGTTTGAAGATGCCTGTTCTTCCTCAATGGCTCCTGAGATTTACTGGCCGCAATGGATAAAGGGTAGCGTGCCGTTATCTGCTCCACTTCCTTAGCTACTGTGTCATGTGTCCAGAAATAATCATACTGCTGGCTGACTAGGAGCACCGACCCTAGGCGCTCAGTTCTGGAATTTCCGGACTATCGGAATATGAACCGAGATCACGGTTTCCCTAGATGGGACTCTTAAAGCTGAACTATCGTTAGGAGCAAGCGATGTAAACCACATAAAGTCTGTCTCATATAAGTTGGCGTGATTTTGACAGTTCGACGAAAGTAGCGCCAATGTTTACTTTTCGTTTATGTATCTTTTCACTATCAGCTGGCGTGTCAAATGGTGGCTATATATTTATTTTATTAAAACGCTGTCAGCTAATCCACTTTCCATTATAATGATAAACAAATTTTTAGGTATTTATAGACTCACATCTGTCTAAAAAATTAGTTGGTTTTAAAAGTAAGAAACAGACAACCTTGCAAAAAATGAAATATTTGTTAGAAATTATTTTTATTTATTACAGACAACGAATTTGGGTTAACATTTGCGGGACGGTTTTGTAGTTCTTATCACACTTTGGATGTTACAGCTTATATGTTAAGACTGGAAATAAAAGTAATACGGGAATACAACGCAAATTTCATTCACCAACAAACAACTTACCAAAGATTTTTGCAAAGCAGTTATTCTGCTATTACTGAGATTAAAAAGCTTGAGTTACAAATATGTGGCGTGGAATAACGTAATAATAATTCAAAACTACTCACGCGCATCCCATTTTCTTTGTTTTATTAATACAGATCAGTAACAACACGAAAACAACAAAAATTTGGGATCTGGCTGACAGATAGCGTGGAAGGGCGTGTTGTAAAAGATTGTGTGGTAGGGCATGTTGTCAACTAGCTCAACAAGTAGCAACACTTTGACCTGCCTCTTGATTTGTAAAAGTATCAAATTATTTAAAAAAATTATTTAACCTTATACTCCGATATTTCTGTAGGCTTTTGGAATTAATAACAAGCATGTATGGAAGGTGTGGAGAGTGGTTGTACGATATAAAAATATTTTCTAGTGTTTGAAGTTGCATTAAATTTGAATACGGACCTTTTCAATGTCGGTTTCATTTTCAACACATAAATTACTACTTTAGCTCGAAGTTTAGTTTGTAACACTAATAACAGCTAGTTTGTGAAAACGTAAAATAAAACCTATTAATTAATCTAGGAACTCTTTCTTATCCGCGTATTTTCTGCTTTTTGATGTGCGTCGGCAGTGCAGTCAGAATAGCAAACATAATATTAATTTTCATTCGTTCATGCATCAGCTGATACATGATTTTGTAAATGGCCAGTTGTTTGTTACGTATACATCAAGTTGCCACTCACTGACTGTCAAAATCTCGCCAACTTATATGAGACAGACCATNTTGTTTGTTACGTATACATCAAGTTGCCACTCACTGACTGTCAAAATCTCGCCAACTTATATGAGACAGACCATACATACAGTACGAGGTGCACGAAGTTCAGCCACCTGGTGCTAGGTGGCAGCCACGTCGAAGCGTGAATGGCGCCAGTTTGTCTGCCGATGTCAGGAAACGCCCTGCACACAGGTGGCTCTCTACATGACAAGATACACGAGAAGGGGACCGTAGCTGTAACCTACTCTCCAACTAATCCCTTAGTCAGTTATGACCATTCCAGAGTGTGACTGGTCAGGTGGCAGATAATATCCCAGCATCCACCTGGCTATACCACCTTGCGCCTTTCGTACTTACTGTTTGCAGCCAATAATTAAGTCACATTTTTGTTATTCCATGGAGGATTTTGGAAATAAATAAGGGACACACAAATGTAATGTTACCTTAATAAGGCGTATATCCCAAGCATCTTCTTCGTTAGTCATCAAAAAGGGTTTGAAGTTGTAAATAACGTACTAGTGTATGGTCGAATCTGGTATGGGGTAAACTGATAATTTGGTTCCGCTTGTTAATAAATATGCTTATGATTTGGATAATGCAATAATAATTTAATTAATGTTTTTAGTATATTCTGAAAACGTTGTTATTTAGCACATAATGGCTGAAGAATCAGCTTATTCCAGGAAATATCTATTTTATAAATATTACTGTTGCATACAAGATTGAGGGAGACAATGATTTCGGTGGCCTTCGAAACACTAGCACGTCGACTCGATGCTCCAGTACATTTATTAATCTTAGTGTAAACATATCAGGGAATACGATTTAATAGTATGTACTTATTTGTTTTACCCACACTGTTCCTTTCGGGGTAAAAAAAACTTTGATTGCAAACTCAAAGACTTTCTAGCAGTTTTTATGTCTGTAAACAAGTAGGCACGGCCCGATTTGACTTGCCGACTTTCGAACAATTGTGGCTTGTAATAACGACACATTGATGTCATTGAACTTATAGAAGAGAACTATAAATTCAAAATAATTAAAAACAAATACTTATTAACTGTAATTTTGTGGAGAATTCTAAATGAACCTGTTTATTGTATGGCACAATATACCTCCCTGCAACTACCTGCTGTCGATGATGAAGTTAGCCACTTACACTAGCTTCAGTCATCTCTGTAAGTCATTACATTTATCGTCATAGAAAACAATGTCTCTATTTTTGCTGTTAATAGCCAAGTAGTAGATAAAGAGTAAATCTCGGAGATAATATAGGAACATGTGAAACAGAACTTCTATTTAAACTATTAGCCTCTCTTAATTTGTATTTGTCTATTCTTCGTTTCAAGTTTAAAGAGGATATTTCCTTTCCTGCATGTCTGTTATGCGCACAATTGAAACTTTTTGGATTTAATTGGCTCTTCATAATTTATTCGCAAATAATACACTACGATACTAGACCATAAAGTTTATAATCTCCATGTGTATGCTTATTTGTATAATTACTTTGCGCAAAGATGTCTTTTTAATTCACCGTAATCAAACGTGTTACGATTTCATAAATTAAGTAGCTGTAAATGCTAGTCTAGGACAAACAAGAGAGACTAGACCTTTTTCAGACAATTTCCTGTTGCTGTACGGCATTGACTTAATATTCAAGTGTAGTTATTAGANAGAGAGACTAGACCTTTTTCAGACAATTTCCTGTTGCTGTACGGCATTGACTTAATATTCAAGTGTAGTTATTAGAATGTGACTTAGTAGTTAAGTTTATAGATTTGTTATTATCTAACTTGACGCTATTCCCCACCTGTGGTATACAGTGTGGTTCATAGGGTCGGAGTTAATTCCTCCAGGCACAGACTATAAGGTGCCTTGAAGGTTGAGGGTATATCAATNAGAGAGACTAGACCTTTTTCAGACAATTTCCTGTTGCTGTACGGCATTGACTTAATATTCAAGTGTAGTTATTAGACTGTGACTTAGTAGTTAAGTTTATAGATTAGTTATTATCTAACTTGATGCTATTCCCCACCTGTGGTATACAATGTGGTTCATAGGGTCGGAGTTAATTCCTCCAGGCACAGACTATAAGGTGCCTTGAAGGTTGAGGGTATATCAATAAGGTAGTCTTTCGGTGTTTCACTTTACTGGTTGGTTATATTGTCTCAAGTTTGAACATACAGAAACACTTCCAAGATGTGGTACTCTATTCAACTAACTCAGATTAACTCTTAGGGAGAAGACTTGATACTAAGCTCTGCTTGTAGTGCTTGGTATGTAGTTGGCTGTGGATGAGATCTGGCGATGTGGGCTGCCTTGAAAATGGCCCACGTTTGGCGCCATCTCCGCTCGACTGCTGCTCTGGGTTCGCTCCTCGACGCTCTCCTCGATGCCCTCCTCTCGTTCCGAGGTCCTCTCGCGATTTCCGACGCAACTGACTATCTCGGCATGGTGATAAAAACTGCATCCCTCTTCTCTCCTAAATTCGCTTATATCCTCTCTAACCTCCCTCCCTTGTTTCCTACACCACTCTCTTGATTTGGGGGGGGGGAGAAGGGTGCAGTACCAAGCACTTCTTACATGCACCATGGTTCTTGTTGGTGGAAGGAGGGATGACCTGCACCCTCAAAGTTACTCTGTCCGCTTATTCTTCCGCAGCGCGTATCCCAGTTGCGCTCTTGTTTGTATTAAAGGGAGGTAGGGGGAGGAGTGCTCGTGGCACCACTTTCAATTTGTCAGCCGTTTTCTCTGGCGTGAAGCTAGAGGTGCTCTTGCTTGGCTCTGCATTTCTCCCGCTTTCCTATGTATTTACATAGCACCTTCNATTTCTCCCGCTTTCCTATGTATTTACATAGCACCTTCCAGGTTCTTCGGCGATATGCCAGCTCTTACTCAGCACAACCTTGACACATGTAACTGCGATCCGTCCCCTGGGTAGACCTGGCTGTCCATGTGTCTCGCGATACACGCCAACTGGTAGGCGCTCGCAGGGAGGATAATATGGCGGGGAGGTCAGCAAGGTTTCTACTCCCAATATGCATTACATGCCAACCCCACCCCAGCTCTGCGAAGCTGACCTACCTGCGCCAAAATTTCTGTTTCGGTTGCATCTCTGTCTGTAGTTCTCATTATGTGACTGTCGCCTGTCTATGCAGCACACTCATTTCCCGCGCGGTTTATCCCGTGGCGCGACAGCTGAGGCCTCCCTCCACTTCTACTCTTCTCCTTCCTCTTGTCCCCTCCTATCTGTTAACCAAGGACAAGGACCCTGCAGTCCCTATCTAGCTAGCCTCCTGACTGCAAGAAGGGTCTAACTAACACTCTTGCTCTGCTTACACATTGCTAAAAGTTGATTACTTACAATTTACCTATTATGTTTTAAATACATCGCAGGCCGATCTACTTTTTGAACCAGCTATACAAACATAAACCTTGTACTATATACCTCGGACTCCGTACAGTACATACCCACTTTCTTTCAGGGTTGAAAACATTGTTACATTGTTACACAATTATACAACATGCCCTATATTGATCTTTTTAGATAACTTAACTTCTAACTTAGTGGCTCTTCTGTGCTTCAGTCCCCTGGTAAGGTGGAGACATTATATATATATNTAGATAACTTAACTTCTAACTTAGTGGCTCTTCTGTGCTTCAGTCCCCTGGTAAGGTGGAGACATTATATATATATATATGCAAACAAATCAGGACCGTATACCGGTCGTATTTATTTTGTTGTGAGAATAGTGGATCCCTGGAACCTCTGTCCTAGTTAATGTATGAAACACTGCTGTTTTGCAAAGGTTTTTCCAGCAGGCAGAAGCAACACACACTTAATATATTTTTAACTTACACATGGTATTGTTTTACTGTTACAATGGCTGTACATGCCGTGGAAAGAAAAAACACTCTTATCTAACTAGATCTGCCGCCTCTTCCTTTTACAGGCAGTCTGGGTAAACAAATGTATTTTATACACTTAGAATATACACACTCTATTCTTACCTTATAGAGCTTATACATTTAGTACACTCAGATACAGGCATCTGGACATTTTTTTTCCGGCTCTGGGACGTCCTGCACTTATTACTCGCCACACAGATATTTAGGCTTCTCGCACATTCTAAGGTTACACAGGTAAACAAATAAAAACATTTAGTCGCACCTCAGTTCCAGGGTTAGGTAGTGCATGCCGGCCTACCTTTCTCTCACAGCGGGTGATATGAGTAAAGCGGCTTTCCTCATGTCACACAGAGTCTGTTATTGGTGAGGTCGGCTTGGTTGACGCGTTCTGTACTGGCGACGGTCCGGGAATAAACCGGGTTCCTCTCGACCTCTGCAGATGCGCCAAGGTTTCACTCGCCTGGCTTCGATCCCCGTCGGACCAGNTATAAACCGGGTTCCTCTCGACCTCTGCAGATGCGCCAAGGTTTCACTCGCCTGGCTTCGATCCCCGTCGGACCAGGGGGCGCGGTTTCCCGCACTGGATCCCTGACAGTGTGCAGGGATTAAGTATGCGTTGCCATCGTTTTGTCAGGGGGCCCTGAAGCCCTCTCCAGGCTGCGGCTGGTCCTCTTCCCCGGATTGGCTGCTGTCACCAGGTACATCCTCACCTCTCGGATATTTTTTTCGGGTTCGTTGTTCAGTTTGTACTAACTCGTCTTGGGGTTGCACCATACTCGCTGTTTGTTTCATTTTATGCCCTCTATTCCCTGTTATTTCTCTCGCGGTTTCTATTTCTTCGTCATTTACACCGTCTACCTCTTCCTTGTTTACTTTCGGCCTCCATTCGCTTCCTCGCCCTCCCTTTCTTCGGCTGTCATCCCCCTTTCTCCCACTCGCCCGCTCTCGCATGCATACCTTCTACTTCACTTGCATGTTCGGTTTCTCAAGCTTCGTCTTCGTTGCTCGCCTGTCCGCTTCCACTCGCTTCGTCTGGCGCCTGCGTATTTTCAGCACGGTAAGTGGCTGTTGGCTTGGGCTCCGCTATCGGCAGGTGCAGTGGCCTGTGCGTCCTTGGGGGCCTGAGATAGTGCGTATGGGCAACGACCTGCTTATCGTTTTGACCCTCTCTTACCATGGCGTTGTCCGTCGTCCGGCGACCTAGTGAACCACTGCAGGTTTCCTCTGAGCTGTCCCTTGTAATTACTGTAGGACCATGGGTGTGGGGTTCGGGGATAGGGCATATCTGGTTCCATGGCACCTTCCGCATAGTGCCCCTCTCATCGTCGACCCAATACACATTTCCCTGTCTCTCGAATTCTATATATGGCCCCTGCCACTTAGGTGCAAATCCCGCACAGAATTTTTCATTGGCTCGGCTTAATGGATGGTTGCGTATTAATATGTGACTACCCTCGGGCAAGTGGTGTCCAGCGGTCACTTGTTCTGGGTATTTCTGCTGGATATACCGCTTTTGGTTTCTCCGAGCAGCCCCTGTTCTCCATATCGCCTCTCTTCGTATTTATTCGGGGGCAGGAAGTTATGTAGGTTCTGTTTCCCACTGCCATTCTTCAGGTCTGCGGATACTTTATCCCAGTATTAGGTGGCTAGGAGACATTCCAATGGCGTCATTGTGGCGACGTCACTGTGTATACAGGATCTCAGGTAGCTGTATGTCTCATTGAGTATGATTTGTACCCATTCTTATTCACGTACTCTTCTTTAATTCCTGATTCCGGCGTTCGGTAGGGTTGGCCTGTGGGTGGTAAGCTGGAGTCGTCCAGTTTTNTAATTCCTGATTCCGGCGTTCGGTAGGGTTGGCCTGTGGGTGGTAAGCTGGAGTCGTCCAGTTTTCCACCCCCCATGTCTCGCAGGCCTTCGTACTGGCTCTCTCGTAAACTGGGTTCCACTGTCGGTTAATACACATTTAGGGTACCCCCACTATGGAAATACCTCTTGTTCCATTGCCGGATGATTGTGTTGACCTCCTGGTTGGGTACCGGGAACGCCTCTGTCCACCTGGAGAAAAGATCGGTCACAACTAGGAGGTATCTCTTTCCTCGGTGTGTGCGTGGGTAGGGGCCCATGATATCGANCTGGAGAAAAGATCGGTCACAACTAGGAGGTATCTCTTTCCTCGGTGTGTGCGTGGGTAGGGGCCCATGATATCGAAGGCGATGTGTGTCCATGGTGTTTTCAGCCGACAGGGTGTGTATTGTATCTTTGGTGTGGGGTAGGCATTGTTTTCATAACAAGTCCGGCACCTGGCGACATNAGCCGACAGGGTGTGTATTGTATCTTTGGTGTGGGGTAGGCATTGTTTTCATAACAAGTCCGGCACCTGGCGACATATGCCCTCACATCTCGACTAATTCCTTGCCATGTATATCTGTTGATCAGGGCCCTTAAGGTCTCGTGAAAGCCCGGATGTCCTGCGTGCGGGTGGTCATGGTGGTGTTCACAGATACTGTCTCGTAGCTCATGGGGTACCCAGAATTTCCATTGATCTGGTTGTAGGTGCGGTCTCGCCAAGATTATGCCATCTCTTCCCTCATACCGGTCTGGATATCTTCTCAACTCCTGTAATTTGGGGTCGGCCTTCTGTTGGTCTCGTAACAGATTTTTGTTTCATGGAACTTTACTAGCTGTAGTTCCACATCATCTGGCCTTGGAGTTTTGGAGTAGAGGGGAGCAGCATTCGTTCCCAGTTGTCGGTTCCTGTCTCTTTGTTGGGCATTTGTCGTCGGCGGGATAAGGCATCGGGCAGCTCGTTGTTCGAGCCCGGGCAATGCTAGATGGTGAAGAAGAATTCCATTAACAATAAGACCCACCTACCCAATTTCGCTTTCTCGTCACTCTTGGTTTTCAGCCATGTAAGGGCCTTATTATCCGTTCTGAGAACGAATGGTTGGTCCTCAAAATAAAAGCGATATTGGTGGACTGCCCAAATAACCGCCAAGCACTCTTGCTCATTACTGTGGTAGCGGCATTGGGTCTCGTTTAGCATGGTACAAGCGTATGCTTTAACTCGTCGCTGGTTCTGTGACTGCTCCTGGAACAGGACAGCGCCTATTCCGGCTCCGCTTGCATCGGTCTGTAAAATTAGGGGTAATTCGGGCATAGGCTGGTATAGCATAGTTATGCCGCCATATCGCGTCTTTAATAATTCGGAATGCTTCTTGGTGTCTCTCTGTACACTCCTAGCGAGTTGTTTTGAGTAGGAGTTCATTGAGAGGGGCCGTAATAGAGGCCACATCTGCTATAATCTCTCTGAGCCAATTACATAACACCAGAAAACGTTTCAACTGTCTTCTGTTAGTTGGTACTCTAGCCTCCTCAATCTCTCTCACTTTCTCGTGCTTTGGATAATTCCCATCTGGGGTGATTATGTGCCCTAAGTATTCTACTCGGGTCTTCTCGAAGTGACACTTCTCCAGTCGACACATGAGTCCATGGAGTTCAAAGCACTCCAGAACTTTTTGCAAGTACAANGAGTCCATGGAGTTCAAAGCACTCCAGAACTTTTTGCAAGTACACCTGGTGTTCTTCCCATGTGCGCGAATATACAACGACATCGTCCAGGTACGCTAGGCAAAACTGGCCGCTATAACCTGTCGAAACTACTGCTGACATCAGTAGTTGGAACATAGCGGGTGCATTCTACAACCCGAAGGGCATTACACGAAACTGAAGGGTTTCACCTTCTGCAATTGTAAACACCGTTTATTTCCTGGATCCTGGGTGTATCGGGATTTGTCAGTATCCACTGTGCATTTCTAGAGTGGAGAATATACATGCGTCCCCTAGGTCGCGGAGCATATTAGCCAGGGTTATAGTTGGGGGTGCTATAGGGTATGTGATATTGTTTAATGCCTGGTTGTTGACACAAAAACGAAGTTCTACATCTATCTGTGGCACAAGCATCACTCAGTTAGCTCTACTATTCCTTGCGATTTCATCTCTGCTACCTGGTCTAAAATTATTTGCCTGCGGTAGACCGAAGGTTTATGTGGTCGGCAGTATATGGGGCGAGCATTGGTTACCCAGATTTCATGTTGAATGGCTGTGGTCAGATTTAATCTGCCAGTTTGCTTGAATATGGCTATGTGAGTGTTCAGTATCCACAATAATGTCCTCAGTTGGTCAGCCCCAAGTTGGTAGTTTACCTCTTCAATACAAATTTCTTGTAATTTTTGCGGGTTTATAGGGGCTTCCCAGTTAATGGCCATCCTATCCTTCTTGCCCAAATATAGGCGCTGTTGTCGACAGTCGATTATGCAATTTTGTCTTGTTAGCCAATGTTGCCCGAGGATAATCTCCTCCTTTAAATGCAGTGCGCAAAAAAATTCAGTTTGGACTGTTTCTACCTCCGTGGATACTGGCAATGTAATAACTCCGTCTATGGTCAGTTGTGACTCAGACTGGGCCATTTGAATTATTCTGGAGTTTTTCTTTATCTGGCTTTTCTGTTCGGGTGTTAGCAGCTGACTTTTAATGAAATTGCTGGTTGTGGCCGTGTCCAGTACTGCCTTAAGATTCTGGTTATTTATGCAGACTCCTATCCGAGGGGCCTGTGTTCCCGGCCTCAGATCGCTTAATGTCAAAATTGGTTCCACCCTTTGTCTTATGCCGGGGATAACGGGCTACTCTGTGTCCCGGCGGCAGCATTTCCCGGTTCCCTCTTTCCACCCTGACAGTCCCCCTTCCCGATGTGAAGGGGGCCAGCCATGGTGTCTTTTTCCTTAGCGGCTGCTATGAAATTTCTCACTGTGGGACAGTCACGGTGCAGGTGTCTCTCGGGGCAATACCAACACTTCGGCGGCAAGGATTGTACCTCTGCGCTTCTAGTGGGTCTGATATTCTCTGCCATTCGCGCCACATGGATGGGTGGCAGGCATGTCGGGACATTTGTTTTCTCCTGTTCTTCGTAATCGAGCTCCACCTCAATCGCTCTCTCCACCAATTCCTCTATGTCTGTCGCCTGCGGATGTCGAAGGACGCTTCTTATCGCTGGTAGCATTAACTCGGTAATCATATGCACTCCCTCTACCTCGGTTCGTTCGAGAGCGATGCGGGAATACATTTGCGCTTTTCGCCTAATAAAATCTCTGATTCTTGCTGCCTTTGTTGTTTGTGTGTGTAAAAGTCTGTTCTTAAGGCGGTAAGGACATCCTCCCCTGCGAACTTATTGTTCAGGCGGGTAGCGAACTGCTCCCAGTTCGTCACAAACTCGCCACATTTGTTCCACCAGATAAGGGCAGCACCTTTTAACTGCTGTCGTGCCTTCAGCACCCACCGTTTATTAGGAATTCTGCCAGCCTTGAATTTGTGTTCATAATTATCATGGGGCCTGCCTGAAAATTCGGGTAGCACTATTTCATCAGGCATTCTCTACGTCTGTTCTACATGGGTAGCAGGGGTTCGGTCTGGGGGTGAAAAGAGTTCCCCTTCTCCTTGGTTTTGGCATGTTCGTTGCTCTCGGAATTTCCGGCAGTTGTATTGGGTGCCTTCCATCGGTCGGAATGTCTGGGACCAACCAATACATTTATTACAATAGCACTGGGAACAGAGGCTGCACCGGATCCTGTATAGTCCTGTACCACTACAAAATGGAGTTCTACATGGATTTAGTTGAGTATTTTCGTCTTCGATTCCCACATCCCTCGTCCATAGGTTCTTTACAGTTCCTTCAGCAAATTCCGTCCCTATCCTCCGGTGTCTTGCTGATATGCGTATCCTCCATACTTTTTTCCCGCCACCTATAGGAATGCCTATTTTGCCGGCCTATTACCCTTGCCTCCTCTTGTGCGAATTGGTCGTTAGGCACCACAGTGTTTGAGACTTCCTGAAGTCTTTGGTTCATCCTGACTAGCTCGGTAATTCGGGACAGGTGAGACCCCTTTTCTCGGGTATAGTCTGATTATTAATTCAGTCTCTACAGACTTATCTACACCCCATGTTGGGAAGCCAATTTATATTGATGCTATTCCCCACCTGTGGTATACAGCGTGGTTCATAGGGTTGGAATTAATTCCCCCAGTCACAGACTAAAAGGTGCCTTGATGGTTGAGGGTATATCAATAAGGTAGTCTTTCGGTGTTTCACTTTACTGGTTGGTTATATTGTCTCGAGCTTAGACATACAGAAACACTTCCGAGGTGTGGTACTCCATTTAACTAACTCGGATTAACTGTGAGCGACATCGCGGGGGAGGGGGGCTTCTTTGGCAGACGACTTGATACTTAGCTCTGCTTGTAGTGATTGGTATGTTTTCGGCTGTGGATTAGATCTGGCGATGTGGGCAGCCTTGGAAAAGGCCTGCGTTTGGTGCCATCTCCGCTCGACTGCTGCTCTGGGTTCGCTCCTCGACAATCTCCTCTCATTCCGACGTCCTCTCGCGATTTCCGATGCAACTGACTCTCTCGGCATCGTGATAAAAACCGTCACTTCTTCTCTCGTAAATTTTCTTATATCCACTCTTGCCTCCCTCCCTCGTTTCCTAGATGTGTCTCTCTTGTTGAAGGAGGGGGAGGAGGAGGGCGCAGTACCAAGCAATTCTTACATGCGCCATGGTTCTTGCTGGTGGAAGGAGGGATGACCTGCACACTCAAACTTACCCTATCAGCTTATTCTTCCGCAGCGCGTATCCCACTGTCCGCGGAAAATAAAATCTGCATATATTATATTTAAATATCCTATGGGCGTACCAGCAGTTTTATTTTACTTATTGGCTGCGTGTCTTTGTGAGAATACATTTTTCTGTTTGACTGGCCAGTCAGAATTAGGTAACTTCGATACTGTACATCTGTGATTCGCGTGCAGATACCTAAAACGCGTAAGACGCAAAGCATCGAATCACGAAAGTGGATCTGAGCCAAATTGTTATAAAATACAACTGGTCGTGAAATATTTTCACGAAAATCGGGTGTCCCTATAAATGCCTACGCGACAAAATAGATACATACTTTTTGAAAATAATATATTCTGCTTATTTTCACTCCATTATGATTTACGGGGTAGAGGTTTGGGGACACACATTATAAACTCCAATCACATATTTACTCTATAGGAAAAAATTATAAGAAAGATTTCAAATTTTGAAAATCATACACGCTTCTAAACAATTATTTAAGAATGTGAGCATCCTCCCATTATATGGTGAATATGCATTTAGGTTTCTACACTTTTTNCTTCTAAACAATTATTTAAGAATGTGAGCATCCTCCCATTATATGGTGAATATGCATTTAGGTTTCTACACTTTTTGAAAATAAACCGAACTATTCAAATAAAAAAAAGAAATTCATAACTACAACAGCAGATATTCAAAATAAGTAAGATTAAGATAACATAGCACGACACAGATTGCAAACAGTGATCCATATATAGATACTATTATTTTCAGTAATTTACCATGATAAATTATTCACACATCTAACATTCCAGCCTTTAAAAATAAATTAAAATATATCTTGCAAAAACGCCGTTGCGGTAAACGAACATCCAAGTTATTTACGTAACGATACAAATTACTTGTGTAACAACAGANTTGCAAAAACGCCGTTGCGGTAAACGAACATCCAAGTTATTTACGTAACGATACAAATTACTTGTGTAACAACAGAAAGGCATATATATATATATATATGTATGTATTTATATTAGTGTTTACACGGTCGAATCACATTATTATGACAACCTGCTAAAAGTGCCATATGCGGCGCGTAGCCCATGACGTATGGCCCGTGACGTGGGCTGGTGAAGCGGGTATTAAAATGACCGACTTGCTGGTTGTACACAGTGCACTTCCTGCTGTCATGGGTAAGGGAAGCGATTTAACCGATTTGCAAAAAGGGATGATCATTGGCTTTCAGGCCAAGGGAGGNATTTGCAAAAAGGGATGATCATTGGCTTTCAGGCCAAGGGAGGCAGCATGAAGGAAGCAGCGAGGTTTGTGAACTGTCCGCGTGCCTCTGTAGTAACTGTGTATCGTAAGTGAACGAATGGCACAATTGGGACCAACCGCCGTGGAAACTTCNTCCGCGTGCCTCTGTAGTAACTGTGTATCGTAAGTGAACGAATGGCACAATTGGGACCAACCGCCGTGGAAACTTCAGTGCTCCACGCAACATTGATGTCCCAGGTAAACGTCGATTACGACGGTGCGTGAAGGCCAACCGACAGGCTAAAGTGGAACAGCTCACCATCCAAATTAACCATGGGGGCGTCCATACACGTGTCCACCGCAACAGTTCAGCTAAACCTCTTGCGAATGAGGCTCCGGAGTAGACGTAGGGTGACTACACCCATGCTAACACAGGTGCATTGTCGAAAACGACTGGAATTTGCTCGACAGTAAGGCGACCGGACCCCTGCCGATTGGTGACGGGTAGCCTTTTCCGACGAGTCACGGTTTCAGCTGCATAGAGCGGATGGACGTAAGCGTGTCCGGCGAGAAAAGTTGGAGAACCGACACCCTGCATCCATTGCTGGACGAGCACAAGGCGGTAGACGCAGTGTTATAATCTGGGGAAAGTTCTCGTGATATTCTCTAGGACCCATCATCCGTGTGGAAGGCACGCTCGATCGNGCAGTGTTATAATCTGGGGAAAGTTCTCGTGATATTCTCTAGGACCCATCATCCGTGTGGAAGGCACGCTCGATCGATTTGGTTATGAATCCATCCTTGGCGATTACGTCCACCCGTACATTATGATTGTCTTTCCTTGCGAGGATGAGATATTCCAGCACGATCATGTGCCTTGCCAAACAGCAAGAAATGTCCACACGTGGCTGGAAGAGCACAATCAAGAATTCTAAGTTCTTTCCTGACCCCCAAACAGCCCCGATCACTATCCAATATTGAACATCCGTGCGACCACCTCCACCAAGCACCCTTCAAAAGTTGTGGGACGCACTGCAGACAGCATCGCTCCAGATACTCAAGGGAAGCTATCAGCACGTGACTTAGTCACTGCCAGCTCGTCTAGCTGCTGTCTGTGCTGAGAAGGGTGGTTACTCTGAATAATAGCATGTGGTCATAAAAATGTGATTCGACTGTGTATTTGTTCTTATATAAGGGAGTATATGTATCTTGGTATTACTGTACATTTTTAATACAAAATGTTAAGAATATTAGGAAAATATATAAAGATTCTGGGTATATATATATGAAAACGAACAAAACATACTATGCATTTGTTTCTTAGGTCGATAGAGCATTAATGATTTTAAATTTTGTATTATAACATATATGCAATAAAATTATATATAGGCATATATCTGATTTGTGAATATTATGTCCAAATAGTACCGTTATAGATATATAAACTTCAGGCGTACTAACACTAGAGTATATATTATTGTTCCAACATTTAAGTTAGATTTGATTAGTCTGACACTTGTTTTAGTAAAAAAAAAAATATGTTACTAGGAGTTTATTTTGTCTTCCAAGTCATTGCGATTTTATTTTATTTTGTATATTTTTATTTATTTGTTATCTGTTTTGTATGTATATAATGTATTTTATTGACTTATTCAACGTCCTCTGAGCTGTGCGGGATCTCTTGAGACCCACGGAATGTAATTAATAAATATATAATAATGCATAATATTTATAATCTAATAAAATTCAAACGAGAAATTTATCTGGAAATCTGAAGAAAAAGCAAATCTGGCAAACTTTTTAAATAACATACTACAATATTTTTATTTTTGATTGTACAGTTATTAGAATAAATACATAATTAATACTAAATCANGAAAAAGCAAATCTGGCAAACTTTTTAAATAACATACTACAATATTTTTATTTTTGATTGTACAGTTATTAGAATAAATACATAATTAATACTAAATCAAATTTAATAATAATAAGAGGAGGCCATAACACACATATCTAAGTGATATATATAATAAAAAAAGAGATCAATCTATTTTAAATTATTTGATGGAATCAAAATAACAAAAATTTTTGTATATTTATAGTTGTTAGAGAAATATCAAAATTGCAAATATTTTCTAAAACTAAAAATTATAATATAAGTTAGAAGTTTTAAGATAACATAAAAAAATTATTCTTGTAAGTCTTTCAGCTCTGGTGGCCCTGGAACATAATAAAATAAATTAATGTTATAACAGTTTTACTTGACACAGATATTCCTTACATTAAAATATACACTCGAGAGCCAAAAAACTGGTATAGGCGTGCGTATGCAAATAACAGAGGTATGGAACCAATCAGAGTAACACGATGCGNGCAGTGTTATAATCTGGGGAAAGTTCTCGTGATATTCTCTAGGACCCATCATCCGTGTGGAAGGCACGCTCGATCGGTTTGGTTATGAATCCATCCTTGGCGATTACGTCCACCCGTACATTATGATTGTCTTTCCTTGCGAGGATGAGATATTCCAGTACGATCATGTGCCTTGCCACACAGCAAGAAATGTCCACACGTGGCTGGAAGAGCACAATCAAGAATTCAAAGTTCTTTCCTGACCCCCAAACAGCCCCGATCCCAATCCAATATTGAACATCCGTGCGACCACCTCCACCAAGCACCCTTCAAAAGTTGTGGGACGCACTGCAGACAGCATCGCTCCAGATACTCAAGGGAAGCTATCAGCACGTGACTTAGTCACTGCCAGCTCGTCTAGCTGCTGTCTGTGCTGAGAAGGGTGGTTACTCTGAATAATAGCATGTGGTCATAAAAATGTGATTCGACTGTGTATTTGTTCTTATATAAGGGAGTATATGTATCTTGGTATTACTGTACATTTTTAATACAAAATGTTAAGAATATTAGGAAAATATATAAAGATTCTGGGTATATATATATGAAAACGAACAAAACATACTATGCATTTGTTTCTTAGGTCGATAAAGCATTAATGATTTTAAATTTTGTATTATAACATATATGCAATAAAATTATATATAGGCATATATCTGATTTGTGAATATTATGTCCAAATAGTACCGTTATAGATATATAAACTTCAGGCGTACTAACACTAGAGTATATATTATTGTTCCAACATTTAAGTTAGATTTGATTAGTCTGACACTTGTTTTAGTAAAAAAAAAAATATGTTACTAGGAGTTTATTTTGTCTTCCAAGTCATTGCGATTTTATTTTATTTTGTATATTTTTATTTATTTGTTATCTGTTTTGTATGTATATAATGTATTTTATTGACTTATTCAACGTCCTCTGAGCTGTACGGGATCTCTTGAGACCCACGGAATGTAATTAATAAATATATAATAATGCATAATATTTATAATCTAATAAAATTCAAACGAGAAATTTATCTGGAAATCTGAAGCAATAGCAAATCTGGCAAACTTTTTAAATAACATACTACAATATTTTTCTTTTTGATTGTACAGTTATTAGAATAAATACATAATTAATACTAAATCAAATTTAATAATAATAAGAAGAGGCCATAACACACATATCTAAGAGATATATATAATAAAAAAAGAGATCAATCTATTTTAAATTATTTGATGGAATCAAAATAACAAAAATGTTTGTATAGTTATAGTTGTTAAAGAAATATCAAAATTGCAAATATTTTCTAAAACTAAAAATTATAATATAAGTTTGAAGTTTTAAGATAACATAAAAAAAAATATTCTTGTAAGTCTTTCAGCTCTGGTGGCCCTGGAACATAATAAAAAAAATTAATGTTATAACAGTTTTACTTGACACAGATATTCCTTACATTAAAATATACACTGGAGAGCCAAAAAACTGGTATAGGCGTGCGTATGCAAATAACAGAGGTATGGAACCAATCAGAGTAACACGATGCGGTCGGCAGCGCCTATATAAGACAACAAGCGTCTGGCAAAGCTGCTAGATCGGTTACTGCTGCTACAATGACAGGTTATCAAGATTTAAATGAATTTGGATTTTCGCGTACGACCATTTCAAGAGTGTACCGTGAATATCGGGAATCCGGTAAAACATCAAATCTTTGACATCGCTGCGGCCGGAAAAAGATCGTGAACGAACGGGACAAACGACGACTGACGAGAATCATTAAACGTGACAGACGTGCAACCCTTTCTCAAATTGGCGCAGATTTCAATGCTGTGGCATCAACAAGTGCCAGCGTACTAACTATTCAACAGAGCGTCATTGATATGGGCTTTCGGAGCCGAAGGTTCACTCGTGTACCATTGTTGACTGCACGACACAAAGCTATACTTCTCTCCTGGGCCTGGCAACACCGCCATTAGACTGTTGATGACTGGAAACACGTTGCCTGGTCTGACGAGTCTCGTTTTCAAGTTTTTCGGGCGGATGGATGTGTACGGGTATGGAGACATCCTCATAAATCCATGGACCCTACATGTCAACAGGGGACTGTTCAAGCTGGTGGAGGCTCTGTCATGGTATGAGGCGTGTGCAGTTGGCGTTAAATGGGACTCCTGATACGTCTAGATACGACTCTGACAGGTGACAGAAACGTAAGCATCCTGTCCGATCACCTGCACCTATTCATGTCCATTGTGCATTCCGACGGACGTGGAAAATTCCAGCAGGACAATGCGACACCCCACACGTAGAGAGTTGCTACCGAGTGGCTCCAGGAACACTTTTCTGACTTAAGACGCTTCCATTGGCCACCTTAATCAACAGACATGAAAATTATTGAGCATATCTGGGATGCCTTGCAACGTGCTAATCAGAAGAGATCTCCACCGCCTCGCACTCCTATGGATTTANGCCTTGCAACGTGCTAATCAGAAGAGATCTCCACCGCCTCGCACTCCTATGGATTTATGGACTGCCCTGCAGGATTCATGGTGTGAAGTGCCTCCTGCATACCTTCAGGCATTAGTCGAGTCCATGCCACGTCGTCTTGCGGCACTTCTGCGTGCTCGCGGAAGCCCTGCGCGATAAAAGGCAGGTTGCCAGTTTTTTTGGCTCTTCTGTGTAGTTGCAAATAAAAAAAGGATATATTTTTATATCAAATAGGTATTTTTTTTTATATATTTTTTTCAGTGAATTTTTATGTTTGTAACTATAATAAAGATGAAAGATTTTTACCTGTTATTTTTTCTTTCAATTTTAAAATGTTATATATAAGACAACGACGAAGAATTTTTAAATTTTATAAATAATTATTTTTAAAATTAAATTCAAATATAAAACTATACCAAATAGTTTTAGAAAATTACTTTATAAATGTTTTCACTATTTTCACTTTATTACTAAAATTTTGAATCACTTTTTAAATTTATATTATAATGTTGACACAATCATAGTTATTAAAATATTTTTAATGTGTATTTAATATCTAGGAATTATTAAAAATATTTTTTTTATGTAAGCATAAAAAAGAAATTTATATGTTTCTAATTAAGGTTATTTTCATGACAGATTTAGAGCCAGTTTTTATAAGATGCAATTGGTTGTTTATTTGGTGAAAATGTTAATTATTTAAAAATATTAAAGGTATAAAAAAATATTGTAACAAACATTTAACAATCATAAATACCTATAAATGTAGAGTTTATTAAAAATGTAAGTACGACATAAAATTGTTTAAGTTTATAATGCTATTAGATACCTTCGAAATCAACATTATAAAATATTTAAAGAAAAGTAATACTTTTTATTTATTATTTTTAATCCATTTTGCAAATTAAATTAATGAAATTCTTTTTTAAAAAATTATATAAAAATTGAAAACACAATGCTGNATTTTGCAAATTAAATTAATGCAATTCTTTTTTAAAAAATTATATAAAAATTGAAAACACAATGCTGGAGTTGATTTTTGTTTTAGTAAAATAATATCTTCGCACATAGGAGTATTTGTATCAAAAAACCGGATACAAATTTTTATGGGTTTTATTGAAAGGTATCACATTAAAAATGCAGGATATGGTAAAAATTATACACTGAAGAGCCAAAAAAAAAAATGATATACCTGCCTAATATCGTGTAGGGCCCCCGCGAGCACACAGACGTGCCGCAAGACGACGTGGCATGGACTCGACTAATGTCTGAAGGTATGTATGCAAGTGTCACTGAAATCTGCGCCAATTTGAGAAAGGATTGCACTTCTGTCACGTTTAATGATTATCGTCGGTCGTCGTTTGTCCCGTTCGTTCACGTTCTTTTTCCGGCTGCAGCGTTGTCGANCGTGTAGGGCCCCCGCGAGCACACAGACGTGCCGCAAGACGACGTGGCATGGACTCGACTAATGTCTGAAGGTATGCAAGTGTCACTGAAATCTGCGCCAATTTGAGAAAGGATTGCACTTCTCTCACGTTTAATGATTCTCGTCGGTCGTCGTTTGTCCCGTTCGTTCACGTTCTTTTTCCGGCTGCAGCGTTGTCGAANTCACGTTTAATGATTATCGTCGGTCGTCGTTTGTCCCGTTCGTTCACGTTCTTTTTCCGGCTGCAGCGTTGTCGAAGATTTGATGTTTTACCGGATTCCCGATATTCACGGTACATTCGTGAATAGGTCGTATGCGAAAATCCAAATTTTATCGCTACCTCAGAAATGCTATGTTCCATCTCTCGTGCGCCGACTAGACAAACACGTTCAAACTCACTTAAATCTTGAAAACCTGCCATTGTAGCAGCAGTAACCGATCTAGCAACTTTGCCAGACGCTTGTTGTCTTATATAGGCACTGCCGACCGCATCGCGTTACTCTGATTGGTTCCATACCTCTGTTATTTGTATACGCACGCCTATACCAGTTTGTTTGGCTCTTCAGTGTATATATTATATCAAATACTAGTCTTCATCTTTCTCCATGTCGTTATCATTATCACGCACACCTGGAGCACTTGAGATCAGCATGTCCATGGCCTCTCTTGATAAAGGCTTACATTCTTTATGTTGCCTTGGCTTGTTACAACTCAAGAATGGGTCTGAAGTTAATAAAAGTAGGTTGATGACGTCTTTATTGCACTGTTCTATTCTCGGTAACATTGTAAATTCTTTTATTATTTTTGACGCGTCTATATTACCAGACATACGTTGAATCATCTGAGCAACATAGGTCAACTATTTGGTAGATACCCGCACCCGCAATTCCTTTGTCTTACGATGCTTATTACGTCCAGCCAATTCATCAAATGTCTTTGATGGTCTACCTCGTTTTTGCTTAGCCCAAGTAGGCAATTTTACGGGACATGCGAGCCATTTTTGGTTTTTTGACAAAAAACCGATTTTCTTTGTATTGAGCAGCAACCCATTTCTTCTTAAAATCACTTCTAAAATTCTTCAAGGTATGACAAATCGTTTTTTTTNACCGATTTTCTTTGTATTGAGCAGCAACCCATTTCTTCTTAAAATCACTTCTAAAATTCTTCAAGGTATGACAAATCGTTTTTTTTTCATTATCTGGGCACTTGGTAATTTGTTTTAAGTATTCGTCCTAAAACGCCATCTTTTCGTTGATTTNGTTTTTTTTTCATTATCTGGGCACTTGGTAATTTGTTTTAAGTATTCGTCCTAAAACGCCATCTTTTCGTTGATTTTTGACATTTGACATTGTCGCATACTGTCATATAATTTTTATTTGTCAATTCCATTACCATCTCTGAAGAAAATTAAAGAAAAGCGACGAAAGGTTAAGATTGAAATACATTGATTTATTTACACAATGTCTTTAGTGTAATGGTATTAAAAAAAGCGGAAGAATGCGGACTGGTTGTTAATGGAGGTATTTTGATGATAATATCAGCTTCACATATCTATAACAACCATTGCCCGACAACCTCCGACACACAAACAAAAACACTATTTAATATTTTTATTAAGTAATATCTGAGACTTTGTTAGGCATTACATTCTTGGGGCAGTATTTGTTTTTATTNCTATTTAATATTTTTATTAAGTAATATCTGAGACTTTGTTAGGCATTACATTCTTGGGGCAGTATTTGTTTTTATTTTAATAGCTAACTAATTAAATAATGATTATAAATATTTAAAAAAAAGTTTGTTCCAATAACACCAAAACCAATAAAATTCACTGCAGAAATGCAGGTAATTAAGTGAAACGCCGAGAGCTAATAACATACAGTTCACGTAACGACACGTTGAGACTGTCAGCGACGCAAATGAGTGGAGCACGGGAACATTTTACGGCTGTTACCTATTGTGCAAACCACTTAGCTCTAAAAAAATTGAATTACAGAGGAGTTTTGACGATCTTTATGATTTCCACTTATGACCGGTTTTCTGATACGACTATTCGTATGTGCTTCGGGAGGAAATGTTATAAACGGTTTCACCACATCTAAATGCATTTTAAATTATTTAGGCTGAATAACTTCATCGAGTTTTTAATAGAGAAATATTAAAAGACAAAAAAGTACAAACACTAATATTATATATTTTATACTTTATTCAAATGCTCCAGAAATTATACAAAATAAAGTAAATATATAGTAAAGTAAATTCTAATTATATCAATTTATAACTTTTTCCAATAATAATGAATTTTTTAACATAATTTAAATTTAAAAAATTAGTTTTCATTACTATAAAAAAATACTAATTAAGTGTTTACATAAAATTTGTAGTGAAGAATATTTAAATTTTCATAATCTAAAAATACAAATTAACAATTTTCAAGTTAACGTTAAATTAAATACAGAATAATGAGTGAGTAAAACAAATTGGTGTTATGAATCATTGAAATTTGTTACTTTTCTATCTATATATAATTAATTATACTTCATGTCATACATTGTATAGCTTTATTCAAGGAGCTATATTAATAGGAAATATTTTAATATAGTAATGAAAAAAAAACGTATGACTGTAACATTATGGCTATAATAAACTATTTAAATATTAAATATAGTTTTAATATTTAAAGGAAAAGAGATGAACTATAGAGCTATTATTAAACATTTTTATTTAGAATGGATAATATCCAAACGAAATCTAAAGTTTCACATTTTAATAAATTTTGTATATGTATACAAGGTTTAAGAGATATTTCCCTTATCTTTTGTAAATAAAATTTTTTATTTAAAAATAGTTGAAATAATGTATTTCACTTATATGAAAATAGTAATATATTAGCTAGGGGGTAAAAATTATAGTTTCTAATGCACCATTACAGGAAGAAAAATAAACACTTAAATAATTGTAAAATATTAAACAAAATTAAAATTATATTAAAATTTAGGATTGGAAAATTTGGCTAATACCATATAAATATAAGATAATAAGTTATATCATATTAAAGCATTTTATTACGATAAGTTTTGAAAAATATTAAAATATGCATTATAATGGTTTATCTATTGCTTTCCTTCCGACCTGTTTTACTTATATTATTTATGCTAATGTTGAGTATGTAAAACCTTTCAATATAAAATATATTAAAATAAATTTGTTTTTAAGATATAATTTATATTTCCTATTTGCTTAAAGATTTATTAAAATATTATTAATATACACTGGAAAAAATTTATTTACTTTATTAAATGTTACAGGGAATATAGATTGATTATATATTACCATTAATATAAAAATGGATTAAAAAACATGGAACTCTTTGTTATAATGGTTATAAAGATTATATCGACTTTGTATCGATAGATATTCCTTATATTCATCAATCAGAACCGAAAGTTTTGTATTCATATAAAATGACGAATTAAAAAAATATACTAACTTAACAACACATTGCTTAAAATGAACTTACTGTTATTTATTACTACAGACCAGCTATTACAATTAAATTATTAATGATTATATTTTTTTTTATAAAATAAATTATTATTAAAATAAAAAATCATACTATAAAGGAACGATGTAGTATTTTTTCATCTTAAATAATATTTTAAAAGTCAGTGGATAAGTTTGGATTCACCGGAATACAAAATAATGAATTCACATATATTGTTTCATAGCTATAAGTTACACATCTGAGAGACAGGTCTTATTTTTTCATAAATTTAGTATTTATAAAATCCTTTTTTCATTAAATATGTTAATGCAAATCCGGTTAGAGTTTGTCAAACTGTATTAAGTGTACAAATGTTGCAATTTAATTTATGTAATTCAGAGTGGGAAAGTTTGTCATGCTATTTAGTTTTAAAAATTCTTCTCTCCATGATATTTATTGGTTAAACTTTATCATTTATTTTCTGTAAAATTATTTATATCGTAAAATATTTTCCATGAATTACTTGACTTTCCTTGAATAATTAGAAAAGATATCTTGCATTCATTGATGCAAATTTATAGAATTTCTACCATATTCAAAATGTCGAATTTCTTTGCAAATATTATACTTTTATTTATTTGTATTTTAATTTTTTCTTTGTGCTGATAACATAATAATTAAAATTAAAATTATCATCGAACAATTTTGAAGGTATAAAAATTGTCTTAGTTTGGAATCTTGAGTTTATGGAACAAAATTTGGTATCATGTTCTTAATTGTTAGATTTCTTGGGCTTATAATTTCTTTATAACATTTATTAATATTTTTGGCATACCAATTTCAACATCTCTTTGATTTATAATTATTATTGAATATGTAAGTCTCTCGTAAATAATTTTTTATAATTTTGTTTAATTTTAGTAGTTTCGTTTAAATGATTGACTTATATTTCTAACTGTTAAATGTTATTTTGAGTTTATATCTACCAGTTTTTCTAGTCTAAGAAAGAACTCATCCATGAACCAATCTTCTTCAGTAAAACTTTTTTGATTTCATATTTAAATTATATAAATTTGATTCTTTAATTCATTTTGTATCAGGATTAAGGGCGAGAATTCGCTATCCTAAAATGTGTTTAAATTATAATATACTGTGGCTTAAAATGATCAAAAATACTTTCTTTGAATATTCATATTCTAATATATTTCAAATATGTTACGATTTTAACAAAATAATATTTTGAAATCTAAAACAAAGAATTTATATTACTAGAAACCAGACAATTGTTTCACATGTAGAAAATCGTCTGCATTTATATAAAAATATAAAATAAGAGATTTGAAATAAAATCTATTCAATATTTCTAAGTTATATTATAATTCTTTTTAAAAATTATTTATTGTTTTTTTTTTTTGTAAATTTGAGGATATAATTTTTATGTTCTTTTAAAATGTAAAAACAAAAAAAAAACAAAAAAATTATAAGATCACTTAAAAATGTTAAATAATTTTTTTATTTTAAAAATGTTGGTGCAGTATAAAAAGTTAATAATTTTGTTTCAGTGCATAGGAAGCTAAGCACTCAAATCCCATAATTATTATAACAAAACTTATGGCCAGTTATTAGAATGTATGTTTTATGTAACGAAAATCTTGTGATGGATATAATCGTAATATAATAGCTGCCAATTTTAAAATTATAAAAACAATAAAAATTTAAGAAACTAAAATATTATGTATGGATTGTTCCTTCGTAGTTTCTAACTCTCCATTATATATTAAGAATTTATTTGATCATTAAATAGTTTTCATTCTCTATTACAATATGTCATTTCTGTACGTATCAGGTTATGAAATGTTAAAATTATCATATCTTACACAAGTGATTTTCTTACCATAAAATGTATGAATTATTTGAAATTTTGTGGTTGCATACTTTTTACTTTCTTCCAACTTTGTTAAGTTTATTATCTCAAGAGAGTTGTTCAACATGTTGAACACTTAATCCCTCTTTCTTTATACATAAAAATTATCATAATATAAATTATAACATGTTAAAACATTAAAAAAAATATCAATTTAAATGACTTTTCATAAATGTAAAACACTATAATTAAAAATGAAAAATACGTGACGAAGGACAATTATTAATTTTATTCACATTTCTTTAAAATACAATGTAAGCACTTTTATATATGTAAGAATTGCATCAAACAATATAAGAATAGTACTAAAACAAATAATATCATTATTAATAAAAAATTTGATTTAGTACTTGGCTATGATTGCGGTAAGATGATTGTAGATGGTATATTGAAAACTATAAAAATCTAAATCATATGAAAAAAAAGAGGAAATTTTTTAGTATAAAAGTTGCAGACATTGCGAAGATATAGATTATATCAATTAAATTTCTCCATATCCACATACAATAGGTAAACATTCGCATTTATGCAGATTATGTACAAATATTAAAAAAAATTTAAAGAATAAATTATACAAAAATTTGAACAAACCAGATATGAGATAAAATTATTTAATTATTTGATATTTAATCTATGTGAACTGAACTTCATATATATGATTTTTCTCTTGGAATAGAACAACCACATGTTTATCAAATTAAAATTGTTGAATTAAAATCATTGGCCACAACTTGAAATCTAAAAATACATTCTCAACAAAAAAAAATGGAGTTTTAAAATATAGCTTCGTAAAAATTACAAAAACGAATTACTAAACAAAGAAAAACATGTTAAAGAATTAATAAATATGTACGAAACAAATGAAATTAAAGAATTTGAACTTTTATGATCGAAAATTTAATGGCATGATATGTTTGTTGATTATTCAATTAATTTAAAATCGGGGAGCATCTTTTAAAAACATTTTATATATGTCATTAACATTTTGTAAAATAATTAAAAAATCTCGAAAGAAAAATAATCTGTTTAAATTAAAATGGTTGCTGTTGATCAATAATATAAAATAAATTTATATCGAGATGTAGTTGGATAAAATAACTACTAAATTCATTCTAGAAGACATCACTGTTTTGCTTCAAGTATATAAATATCGATGTGATAATATCTTAAGCAAAAAAGTTAAATAATAATTACATCTAAGATTTTAGTTTAAAAAATACAAAATAAATATTTCATCGACTAATTAGCGTACTTATTCAGTCGTATAAGCATAGCTCACTTCAAGGAGGAACATAAATAACACTACCACCATTCATTAAAGATAAGAAGTTTTATATCAATGTTAAGTACACAAATGTTTCATAACATTAGAAAAACTTGATATGAGAATTTAAAAATAGGTCCAATTTTTTATATATATATTTTCCAAATTTAGTCGATTATGCATCTTTAAAATATATATGTCAAAATGTAGAATGAATAACATATCAGAATGTATTTGCAATTTATTAAATAGCAATTAGAAGGGGAATATAGATGATTCAATGTAGAAGTTTGATATTTAATAATTTATATTCTCAAAACGAAAAATCTTGTAAAATAATAAAACTATCAAAAGGAAAAAACCACTGAAAAATACACAATACTCAAAATATTTTAAGTTCCATGTATTTATTTTATTGATTATAATAATTGAAAAGCAATAAAAAAATCTTTAAACCCATCTGAATTTAATTAAAATTAATTTTTAAATTTATCAGATAATGGTAAATATTTATTTACATTTACTGTAGATTCAGAAGTTTCTGAAGAACATAGTTACAAATTCAAATGTTATCGAATGTCGCCTGAAAGCTATTTTCCTAATTATGATGAATTATAAAATTAGTCAAAATAATTAGTAAATATAATTGGACAAAACCAAAATATATAAAACCAATTAATACATTTAAATAGATAAAACAAGATTATGTGATGGATTATAGAATGTTGAAAAATATTCAGTTCATAATTATTGTTAAAATTATAACATATTATATGGGTTTATTGAATTTTAGTTTGGCAAATAAGATTTTATGATTAAGATGGTTGTAATTGTTAGGATTATGAATTTAAATATATGTGTTTTACTTTTCAGACATTCTTATTGGCAGTTTAATTTTGCTAAGTAATATAATTTTGAGGTTTTCCATTTACTACTTTTAAAATTTAATTTTTGAGGCAGAAAATTTTATTACCCTATCATTAAAAAAAATAATTTCGTTTAGTGATATGGAAATGTGTTTATATTATTATCAATAATATATGTGTTTGTATATATATATATATGGGAATTAAAAAAATTATGATGGTAAATATAGTGCTCAGATTAAATGTTTTTATAACTGTCAGGAGTCCTGAAGCCAATTGAAAATATTAAAAATATTAAAATAGATTTGAATGTTCCCAAATTGTGAACAGTTTATAATAACGAATTGTTTATTTTCCAAAAAATTATGTAGTTGAAAATTCCTACTATATTTTGTCTCCAATAAATAATTTTCGATATTCTTTTTGTTATTGAAAAATTAAATTTTTTGAAATATTTGTTTTACAAATATTCAAAATTAATCTCTTTTTCGAAATAAAACCATAATTTTATGTGTTATAAATTATTAAAATATATATGGCTGTTTAAAAGTTGAGAATAAGAAACTGCCATCAAACGTTTATCAAACAGAATATACCGAAGCTTTAAATATATATATTATGAACGATATAACTTAATAATAAGTGATTCATTACATAAGGAACTAAAATATTAATAAATAAGCCCATTTTTGAATGCAATATGAACTGTAAGGCAGTATATAAATCTATTAAAATGACAGTAAAAATCTGTTAATGCTTAAGGAAACTAACATTTTAAACAGTTTCATGACATTACGAAACGATATATAGGTTTATAATTAGAACAAAGTGTTCATAAAATTTTTAAAAAATATGTCATTTCTATATCCATATAAATTAAAATATTAAATGTTAGGTCATGATAATGTTTCAACACAGCCAATTACCATTGTGTATAAAGTATGATAAATTAACAGTTTATAAAATTGATTATGATATTTATTTTTGTTCATGAAATGGGTCATTATTAGGTTTATAACATAATGTAATGACTTCTGGCTAAGTCAGCACGCTATACAAGGTTCGTTAAGGGATGGAGGTCTTACTTAAATAAGAGTTAATTATTATTTCCTAATTTTAATAAAAATATCTACAAACAAAATTACTTCCTCTCAAAAACTCACAATACATTTCTATCACTTTTTGTATGAAATTAAAGAATTCAATCACTAAAATATAAAATTTCTTCAAAGAAGTTAATGTAATGAAATGTTTAATAATGAGTCCTAATAGACAGTGTATCGAAAGCTCAATGAACTACTTAATATATTATATGTCTATATTTAACCATCCCAGTATTTACAATAAAGTCAGTATCACATGTTCATACAGTCCCACCTCAGTTATGTCCAGGTTTAACCAGTTAGCAATGTTCTAGATATTTCGGAGCACCCTCATACTAAGTAGTCTTCACTCGTCGTGCTTCATTATGTCTCGTCTGTTTACACCACCAGCACCCTGCGCGCCGTAGTCTCGCTAACTCCCGTCGTCATCCGTCTTCTTAACTGATATATCGGTTACCGCACTCAGCCAGAAGGCTTCTACCAAATTTNTCCCAAATTGTGAACAGTTTATAATAACGAATTGTTTATTTTCCAAAAAATTATGTAGTTGAAAATTCCTACTATAATTTGTCTCCAATATATAATTTTCGATATTCTTTTTGTTATTGAAAAATACAATTTTTTTAAATATTTGTTTTACAAATATTCAAAATTAATCTCTTTTTCGAAATAAAACCATAATTTTATGTGTTATAAATTATTAAAATATATATGGCTGTTTAAAAGTTGAGAATAATAACTGCCATCAAACGTTTATCAAACAGAATATACCGAAGCTTTAAATATATATATTATGAACGATATAACTTAATAATAAGTGATTCATTACATAAGGAACTAAAATATTAATTAATAAACCCATTTTTTGTATGCAATATGAACTGTAAGGCAGTATATAAATCTATTAAAATGACAGTAAAAATCTGTTAATGCTTAAGGAAACTAACATTTTAAACAGTTTCATGACATTACGAAACGATATATAGGTTTATAATTAGAACAAAGTGCTCATAAAAATTTTAAGAAATATGTAATTTCTATATCCATATAAATTAAAATATTAAATGTTAGGTCATGATAATGTTTCAACACAGCCAATTACCATTGTGTATAAAGTATGATAAATTAACATTTTATAAAATTGATTATGATATTTATTTTCGTTCATGAAATGGGTCATTATTAGGTTTATAACATAATGTAATGACTTCTGGCTAAGTCAGCACGCTAAACAAGGTTCGTTAAGGGATGGAGGTCTTACTTAAATAAGAGTTAATTATTATTTCCTAATTTTAATAAAAATATCTACAAACAAAATTACTTCCTCTCAAAAACTCACAATACATTTCTATCACTTTTTGTATGAAATTAAAGAATTCAATCACTAAAATATAAAATTTCTTCAAAGAAGTTAATGTAATGAAATGTTTAATAATGAGTCCTAATAGACAGTGTATCGAAAGCTCAATGAACTACTTTATATATTATATGTCTATATTTAACCATCCCAGTATTTACAATAAAGTCAGTATCACATGTTCATACAGTCCCACCTCAGTTATGTCCAGGTTTAACCAGTTAGCAATGTTCTAGATATTTCGGAGCACCCTCATACTAAGTAGCCTTCACTCGTCGTGTTTCATTATGTCTCGTCTGTTTACACCACAAGCACCCTGCGCGCCGTAGTCTCGTTAACTCCCGTCGTCATCCGTCTTCTTAACTGATATATCGGTTACCGCACTCAGCCAGAAGGCTTCTACCAAATTTGCCGAACCTAGGACAGCTGCAATATTTATAGGGTCGTAGGCCAACACCCAAAAACTGCTCTAAATTCTGCATTGCGCCCAGGCTCCTAGTTCCCAGAATATTCTTGCGCATAGTCCAAACTCGGAGGAGAGGTTGTGACGCCAGTCAGGTAGCTGCTGTCAATCGTTTTAACGGCTGCAGGGCGAGCGACGAGGCAGCGAGCGGTTCTGTCTGAGGGTTGGGGAGGGTCGAGGTGGGTCACCCTTCATAGAAATTTTTAGGATTGTTTGGAACTTCTTGTTTCAAGGTCACAGGGGTGAAGTTTAAATGTTAAGGTCAAGGTCACCTATACTCAATATGGCTGACAAGATGGCCGCCGGGCGACTGGAATGCCAGAGCATAAACTGCTTCGATTTTCCGATCTCCTATCCCCTTGCCACAGACTCTTCTAAAACATTGTAATCATACCACAGTGCAACATGTGAAAAGCATTTGGTGGAAATCAGTAAATTGGTTCCAAGGTATGGTATAACAATTTTATCTTCTTATTTGGTATTATCGTATAAAATGACTGTAAAATGATTTTCTGTATACAATTATTGTAATAGATACTGTCAACGTACAAAGTTTTAATTAATTTTGTTAAATTGATTCATATAAATATAACAAACCATTTGTAATTGTTTATATTGCCGCCATTTTAAAGAACACTGTCAGACCTCACTTAAATTATGCATGTTCCCATGTCAATCTGTAGCACTTCTGATCAGCGACATTTGGTGGAAAGTAGTTAAACTGTTCCAGAAATATGGAAAAATGATATATTAACTTACTTGCCACTCTTTTGTAAAAAGGCTGGCGAAAGAGCATCTCGTATACATAATTCATGCTTGTAATGAATTGTGTTTGGGTACAAAATTTGGTTAATTTTTGTTTAATTGTTACTTCATATAACAAACTCACAATTTCTATTTAAATTCACGCCATTAAAATTTGTCTACAGCACCTAACATATATTAGTTTACATACACTACTGTAGCATTACTTGCGTGTGAAATTTGGTAATTATTTATTTACTTGTCCTCAAGATACGGCATAAAACCTCAATTTTTTAATGTGACGATCTTCGTAAGATGGAGACACGAAGGCTTTGTATTAGCACATTCCAAGGTTATCATGAATACGGTACACTAAGTTATGTCAAAATGGGTTATATTGTTTCTTTGATACAGCACAATAAGGTAAATTGTTACTATAGCCGGTATTCTGAAAATTTAAGTCTGGCACACTTAAAACATACAATTTAATATAGCCTACCACAGTACAACATCTACGCAAAGTTTAGTGGGAATTATTTGATTGTTTACGAAGATATGACAAAAATTTTATTTCTTGTGGGGCTGTCTTACAAAATGGCGGAGAAATCAGGATATATATAGGCATTTAATGGTTTTAATAGAAACTGCCAGTATACGAAATAAAGTAGGGATTAATTGCACGGTTTCGACGATATATAAACTTAAAATGGCTATAAGGGAACCATTTTGAAAACAGTTTCATGACCTACTTAAAACATCCCAGTTTATATCACCTTCCGCAGTACTACTTGTTTGCCACATTTGGTAGGAATCTGTAATTTGTTTCCCGAGTTATCACCCAAAAATTTTATTTATTCGTGTGGCGCTATTATACAAAATGGAAGACAAATTGACTCTGTGTAAACTCATTTTATATTTATCATATATACTGTCAGCATACAAAGTTGAATTGGAACTGATTAGTCTACATGGTTTTAACGATATAGCATAGTAAGCTTAAATTTCTACATCGAAGTCATTTTGGAAATATACATATGTCTGACCTTCTTTTAAAATACCATGTTAAAACACCTTTCGCCATACTACTTGTTTGACAAATTGGGTAAATAATCGGTCAATTGTGTTCCGAGATATCACATCAAATAGTAATTTATTAGTTTGGTGCTGTCATACAAAATGGCGGAAAACGTCGCTATGAGTGGAAATATATGATGCTTATAATTAATATTTTCAGGGTTGAAAATTTGGTCGAAATTGGTTAAACGGTGTGTTATATATACTACATAAACCTGAATACTTGTTATGACCAATATAAAATAAAATAGGGTAACCAGATATGTGGTACTCAAAAAGAGGACACGTTCTGGCATTAAAAAAAGAGGACACTTGCATGAAAGTAACACAAAAGAGGAGGGGACATAATTTTACAATGTAAATATACAAAATTTTACTTAATTCTTTACCAGGTCAGTTAAAATGATCTTACATGCAGAATTGTACCTAAAAATCGACTACATGTTGCTGTTGAGTAATACCAATTTTTTTTTCTAACCAGGTAAAGTGAAAATAATGTTCACTCTGAATATGAAACTCAATTCAAAGTTTGTAGGCACTACATAATATTTTTCTAGAAAATAATATAGAATTATTCACACAAAAAACAGTTGTATACGAGTATACGCACTGAACGCAACTCTGTTAATTGGCATTTGATCACTCTCGCACAGTTGAAGTTCAGATACATTTCTATCGTATTTCTTTGACGATTTTATTAGTTCTAAACTGTTTATTTTTCGTTGCAAATAATCGTTATTTTTTTATATATTAGGCACTTCTCAACTAAGATGTGTAAAAAACAGCCAGGAAAAAATATGTGTGTGTTAATAAAGAAAAAATAATAACAACATATTATCCAAAAATTTGCACGTTTGCAGGTAGTTCGTTGGCGCCGTTAATAAATGTTTGACGACATACGAAAATCCCACACAAAATTAACACTTTACTGAATTTAATTTTTTTTGGAAAGGAGGTCAGTTAAATTCTTTTCGTATAACCCAGCTTCACAGTCTAGATAGACTCAAAACGAGGATATGTCTGGATAAAAGATGACGTCTGGTAATTCTAAATATAAAGAATTTATTTTTTCATGTGGTGTTATCATTAAAAATGGTATACTAATAACAATAGCCGTCTTTAAATACAATGTTTCCACGATGCACTGCCAACATAAACAATTTGTTTTAATTCGTTGAATGGTTCCCGATATATGACACATCGGCCTAAATTTAACATTGCCACTATTTTGAAAGTAAGCGCACGGGGTGGTCGAAAACTTTAAAAGTCAGATATCCCTACCAAGTATAATATGTGTACCGAGTTTGGTGAAATTCGGAAGTTTTTATGGGAGCACCCACACGCATAAAGTTATACACATACATACACTGGCACAGACAGAAAGTGATCTGATAAATCTCTCTTTCATTCAGAAAGTAGGCAAAAATTTAATAAATGCTGAGTCTCTATGAGAACTGACCTTTTGATTTCTTGTTTGATCAGGGGGAATAACGTTACCATCAGTTTGCACAAGTTTTAAATCTTGCCTTAACAGTGTGCTCTGGTGGCATATTGGATATTACGTGTGCTAAAAAAAACCTGTAGGTCATTTCCCCGGGTAAGGATGGGTTTGTAATAAAAAATATCTTTTAAGATAAGAATTATAAAATGTAAAAAAAAAACCCGAAACTGTGTAACTATAGGGTGCCTGGACTTGCAAATACCAACGGGTTCAATAAAGCGTTTTTCTCCAAGGAAACAACGCTCTTATAATTTGAGTGATCGCACATATATTTACAATTATAAAATTATGTCAATATTTCGTCAGATTTTAACCTTTAAGTTTTTTCACTTATTTGTGGTAATAATGAAATTATATGTCTATAATATTGGTATTTACGCCACGGCATGCTCAATGGCGTGAGTATGCTAACGCGTCCGCCTACCTGGCGCTTGAACTGCATTACAGTGTTTGAAATCCGGTCTTATTTACGAAACTATTCAACGTCCGCCCAATGGCTGACCTACGGAAAGAGCACACCTCACACTATGCCTGTTGATTACATTTAAGACATCGCGCGCATTAAAAACACCATTTCGGGACACACTTCATAGATAAAAACGGGTTTTTCGAAGCACTGTATCTCAACATATCGAGGTCATATACTTACAGAAGAACTCGTGGNCTCTTCATAGATAAAAACGGGTTTTTCGAAGCACTGTATCTCAACATATCAAGGTCAGATACTTACAGAAGAACTCGTGGGAAATGCATTGAACATTAATGCAAACTTTCCAACCATAAAATGATAGTGCCGCNGATACTTACAGAAGAACTCGTGGGAAATGCATTGAACATTAATGCAAACTTTCCAACCATAAAATGATAGTGCCGCATGTAAAAGTCCCATAGGTACATGCAGCGCGACGAAAATACCCACGTCTGTCTAGAGCCTCGTATGATGCCATAATGGCGTACTCGATGCATGTTGCATTGTCAACTTTATTGATGTTGCTCTTGTGTGCCTAAAGCACGTAAAGCAGCTCCAGGCCGGCAGACTCCTTAAAAATGCGTAATTCTACGTCACAAAATATCTGCTTATGCAGCNCACGTAAAGCAGCTCCAGGCCGGCAGACTCCTTAAAAATGCGTAATTCTACGTCACAAAATATCTGCTTATGCAGCTTGATGTGATAGTGGTCAGGTCCAGCAAGCATTATAAAGAATGTAACAATTTTGTAAAGGCTGTTCACGTTCAATGAAGACATTTCGAAATCAACCTTTGACCGAATTNTATAAAGAATGTAACAATTTTGTAAAGGCTGTTCACGTTCAATGAAGACATTTCGAAATCAACCTTTGACCGAATTCCCATCCCATATGCGACAGTACCCACTGACATACGGGCTTCCAGTTAAGTTGGCAACGCCTTACATAAGACAGTAACATTTAAATTTATGGCTACTAAAGACAGCGTTTTTTGTTTTATACTCGCGACAGCAAAAAAATTCACATTATTAACACATTTCATTTCCAAAAAATTCCAGTTTTTCCTGAACAACACATGAATAAAGTGAGATGGTCAATTGCATTGTTAGTTTTATTTGCCGGAAGGATGCAATATGAGGAGGAAATTATAACCTAAGCAGTGCTATCAAAAGGGTTCAGTTAACCGTGGACAGCCTAATATTCACACTACGTTTATTTCCACCTGTCCACTTGCATATTAATTTATGTTTGCACCTTGCACACATAACACCAAATAGCTGGTCCTTTCAGTCTGAATTTTCTCACACTCAACATAGAAAATAGGGGTGTCAGTACGGCCAACTCCGTCTATACGAATGGTTACGAGATCCCGAAAATTTCTTTCGAGTAAATGTGTTTTTTTTTCACGTGCTGGATGTGTGAAAAAATCTAATATAATCTCGTTTCAAAAGTTTGATTTTAAGTGATATCTATCTTTGGCGTGCCATATGAAAGCCTGAAAAATTAAATTGCAAGTTTAAAGCGATCGTTTTCCAAACTTAAAGTAATAAATATATATCTGAGGAGCACTGTAGGTCAACAAATAATGGCTGTATTAGGTTAACACATATTTCTGTCGAGCTTTCCGTGACTAAGAAGCTGCATTTCGGAGAAATGATACATAACTTTGCCGAAGTAAATGTTACATATTTATAAAAATATTAATGTTGACGTAAATTGTAAATGTTTGTATATCACTTATATTTAGACTTGCTTATTTCTTATATGCGAGTAGTAAAGTAAATTCAATTAATATAAGTTATATTAGAGTTATTTATTAATAGCTTACAAGTTAATCAAAAATGGGGAAAAGGGCACACTATAAAAGTTTTCCAAGTTCCATAAAGTCTCTAGTTACGCCACTGTGTGCGTTGTTGNAATGGGGAAAAGGGCACACTATAAAAGTTTTCCAAGTTCCATAAAGTCTCTAGTTACGCCACTGTGTGCGTTGTTGTGTTTTTCTGAAGCATCAAAAGAAATATTTTTTTTAAATATAAATTAACTATTCTGTAGCAGTTAATAATCAGAGCATGGCAGAATGTGTTATTTGCATAAAGTGGTATTAGATTTACAAGCGTGCATTAAAGTGTGAAAGAAAAAATTTATGGAATATTGATTATTATATTTGTGAATTTAATTCACAATAAGAAGAGCCTGCAATAAAATATTCTCTTTAAATAACGGCGTGACATAATGCTGGTTGTTACGTGATCTTAGGTGGTTAGTTGTCAAAACAATGGGAAAAAAACGACCACATATCGTAAGTGTTCATAGCTAAAAATACAATATTATCACGTTATTTGTGAATCTTAAATACAGAAGACGGGGTTCATTTTGCACCATCGGCGGTTACTGCGTAATATCTTATGTCATAATTTTTTAATTGTTTACCTACTGGTGGAAATTGAGCGCATGTTTAACGTGACTCATAATATAAACAGAAAATGTCTCCTTTTTCAAGAAAATTTAGTCATTCAATTAATCTTGTTTTCATTCTCTGCGCAAGCTTTATGCGTCGAAAGTGATAATACTAAACACCAGGTGCTCGATGAATGGATAAAACAAAATAATCGCTGAATTACAACATTATTTATCACTGTGTACTCTAACTCTGTGATTTTAATGAAATTAATGAATGGCTACACGTTTATGACCAACTAACGTTGGGCGAAAATATTTTATGTATCATCATTAGTTGCACTTTTNAAATTTAGTCATTCAATTAATCTTGTTTTCATTCTCTGCGCAAGCTTTATGCGTCGAAAGTGATAATACTAAACACGAGGTGCTCGATGAATGGATAAAACAAAATAATCGCTGAACTACAACATTATTTATCACTGTGTACTCTAACTCTGTGATTTTAATGAAATAAATGAATGGCTACACGTTTATGACCAACTAACGTTGGGCGAAAATATTTTATGTATCATCATTAGTTGCACTTTTNATGGCTACACGTTTATGACCAACTAACGTTGGGCGAAAATATTTTATGTATCATCATTAGTTGCACTTTTTTTTTTAATGAAATGGAGTCCCAAATAACAATAATTACTTTATAAATGAGTTATTACAAATATTTATATAANCTTTTTTTTTTAATGAAATGGAGTCCCAAATAACAATAATTACTTTATAAATGAGTTATTACAAATATTTATATAAGGAAATGTAGGCTTATTTTAAATATGTAAATTAGAATAGCAGCTGCTAAGCTTCCGTTGTAAAATTTGAAAGGAAATCTTAACAAAAAGCAAACACCGATTTATATATCTCGATGTTTGTTTTATATATATACATATATACAAATAAATAAATATATATATATACACAGTAGCTGTTCCCGCGGCTCCACTCGCGTGGACTACAGAATTAATTTTTAGGTTTTTTTTAAAAATAGCTAATCGAAATCAAAATTCGCAGCGGACTCGCAATAAATACACGTACATGCTCGAACGTGATCAGTTTGTCATTAACGAGACGCGAGCCGACTGAGTGCTGGCCGAGCGCACACGACTCGTGTTACACTCCACCCCTCCCCTTCACCTAGAAAATAACTGTTCAAAGCGGACAAATTCCAACATCCACTCGCTACCACCCGCCGCCACCGTCATGTCTCTCCACGTTCACGTACGGTCAACCGACTCGCGAAAAATGTCTTTTTCACACAACTTTTGATATCTCTTAAAGCGTAAGCGGAAATTGGTTCAGACAGCGTATTGTGAGAGAGCGTGCTGGCGGCAAACTTTTTTCCGACTTGATTCACTATTATCGTCACTGCTTATTCCTTATGTTACTTGACGTAACAAAATATATACTAAAACCTGGAAAGAGAACATAGCTATGAATTAAAAAAACAACACGTAAATAGGCTTCAGACAGACAGAGAGACGTTGAGTTTTATTATAAGTATAGATATATACAGGGGATGGACAAAATAATATGAACACCAGACATATACACAATATTTATTTTTTTATAAGGTGTTGGACCACCATTTGCTTTTAGAACAGCTGCAATTCTTCGCGGAATAGATTCGCTGAGTGTCTGAATAGTTTCTAACGGAATGTTGTCCCATTCTCGTACCAAAACATCCGTCAATTGCTTCAATGATGTTGGAGATGGAAATCTGCTCCTCACACTCTGCTCTAAAACTCTCCATAACGGTTCAATTATGTTGAGGTCTGGCTCCTCAAACCAAGACTGAACCTTTTTGGCTGTGTGTATGGGTGCATTATCATCTTGGAATATAGCAGTGTTTGGCAGCAAAATGCTAGTCATAGTAAAAATTTCATCATTGAAGATGTCAAGATATTCATCCGCAGTAATCCGGCCAGTGATGTGAATGAGAGGATCAGCTGAATACCACGATATAGCCGCCCAAATCATAACGGAACCTCCCCCATGCTTGACTGTAGGAAGCTAGCAGTCCGGATCATAGGCTTATTTTGGGCTTCTCCATACATAAAACCGGCCATTTGTAGGAAACAATGTAAACGATGATTCATCGGACCATACCACATTCTTCCAATCATTAAGTGTCCAGGTTTTATGATCGTGGCACCACTTCTTTCACAGCTTAGCGTTGGCTTCGATTATAAAGTGTTTCGCAATTGCAGCTTTGTGGAGCTCCCGTCGTACTGTTTTTGTCGAAACAGTATTACTGAAGTGAGTTTTGAGTTCTGCTGTCACTTTTGCCGCGGTAGTTTTATGTTGTCTGGCCACAATTCTTTTTAATGTTCGTCGGTCTCTGTCAGTTAACTTTTGGTTTCGCCCACTATTTCTCTTCGCCGATGATGTTTTACCATGTTTTGTGTATGCTGTCATTACCGTGGATACTGNTATTTCTCTTCGCCGATGATGTTTTACCATGTTTTGTGTATGCTGTCATTACCGTGGATACTGTCGCTCGTGAAACATTAAGCAATTCAGCTGTTTTCGTCACAGACGCTCCCGCTAACCGAGCACCAACGATTTGCCATCTTTCAAAGTCTGAGAGATCACACATTTNGTTTTCGTCACAGACGCTCCCGCTAACCGAGCACCAACGATTTGCCATCTTTCAAAGTCTGAGAGATCACACATTTAACCGATCGCTTGTTTTAACCGTCGCAGAACAAAGCGTGTAATACCTGAAATATAACCTACAAGACTTGGCACGTAAACTGTGCAATACATACGCGTGCATTATTTACACGGAAGCAGTGTTGCCAACATGCAACAAAAAGTATTATATTGCATGGTGTTCATATTATTTTGTCCATCCCCCGTATGTGTGTATATACACACAAACTCAAGAATACTAAAAATATTTCCCAGTAAAATGTAACACACACTTGTTTCTACTGATAAACTATTATTCTTCAAGCTACCCATCTGAATTNACACACTTGTTTCTACTGATAAACTATTATTCTTCAAGCTACCCATCTGAATTAATTAGAAAATATTAAATAAACCAAAATTTGACCGAATCAGTAGCAATATTTTAAACAGGCCGTACATTGAAGTAAAACCACGGAATGTAGGTTGCATACTGAAATTTACGAATCTTACTTTCTAACTATTTCAAAAGACAAAAAAAAAAAAAAAAAACATCATTTACCTTTTTTTGCAATCTTCTGGGGCTAAACGAATAAATATGAGATGCGATCGGAGCACACGATCATTACTACGGTGCCGTAAGTTATTGTTTCCACCTCAAGTCACTTTACACTGACTGTCTAGAAGGAAATACCGCACCAGCGCCTAACTGATTAATGGTACTACTTGCCGATGACGGTTTATTTATGGTTCAATGACCCATCTCTAAGAGGCTGCACACAGAATAATACATACTGCCTCCAAGCAATAGCTCACTGTTGGGTTTATCCATAATGGTTCACCATATTGAAGTCAGTCTGTGAACTCTGATGTGAATTGTGATCGACCATAATGATAGACAAACATATATATTTATATAAGAATTATTATAAATATAATTAATTTCCATCTCGTAGGACCTATCATGAAATGGGGCTCGTAGCAGAGCGCAACCAGCTTCCCCCTAACCCTTCTGGGTGGGCCTGCGTCTCTANACCTATCATGAAATGGGGCTCGTAGCAGAGCGCAACCAGCTTCCCCCTAACCCTTCTGGGTGGGCCTGCGTCTCTAGATGGTGTGAAGTATTTTCCGGACATGTGCAGACTGTGGGAGAAAGGGAAGAACAAAAGAGGAGCTGGTCAACCNCAGATGGTGTGAAGTATTTTCCGGACATGTGCAGACTGTGGGAGAAAGGGAAGAACAAAAGAGGAGCTGGTCAACCAACGACAAAATCCTACTTTTTTTTTATCACATATGGAAATCTGGAGTGTCTCATTGCGAATGAATCTTGTTCGTTGCGGTAGGGGCAAGCAGCTTGGCTACTTCACAAAAGCAATGCTCTATAATTTCGAGTGAACAAGGCTGGAAACCATGGTTCCGAGTGGGGCTAGGGATGGGAACTACCAGGCTAATAAAAATAGTGAAAGGTAAATTGACCCCTCCTTAATTAGATTTCAGGTCCATTAGTTTTTCCAGCTGTATGTCCTCGACTGTAAAGCTCATTTTATGTCCGAGGGAAATGTGTTGGAAGGACCACGTTTGATTTCGAGGCACGTTGGAAGTTTGACTTATATCGAGTTCTGAGGCACGATGGTGGCCTCGCTGTTCGTATGGAAAACTTTTGTAGCTGTAGCATCTCCCAGCCTTTGTTCAGTTGCTGTATAGAGGGCGAGCACGTGTCCATCTCGCCCTGACAATATTAATGAAGGTTTCATGCCTTGTCACTNTCAGTTGCTGTATAGAGGGCGAGCACGTGTCCATCTCGCCCTGACAATATTAATGAAGGTTTCATGCCTTGTCACTATATCATCGTATTCTTCTATTGGAACATTGACTAACTACACACGCACATATAAAATGACGATAGTACTTACAGGCAGCACTGAAGATTTTGTATTCGCCACTGGTCATAAGGGATCGTACGAACCGAAGCAGTTTGCTCGTGGTCTGTTGCGAGACTGCAAATTGTGCTCTCTGCCACATGAACCCAACAAGAGTTATTCCTGCTTGAATTAAGATGCGGTGTATTTTTTTCAACAAGCATACAATCTCTCGTAATACACTGTAGGAAACTGACTTTACTCGCTTTGATGTATTGTGATAGCCTATTCGGGTGCGACCCATCGTAAAGTGTGAGATTAAAAGCCTATATTAACGAGCTGCTTCGTATGAAACATTTGTTTTTGGTTACAATGTGCATGGAGAGTGTCTGTACTTCACACGCATGAATGTGTGCAGACTCTGGTTACCTGAAACTATGAAGGTGGAGACCTGTGAAAATGGCATGGATGCATGTACACACTTCCGTGTGCAAAATGTGGCCAACTGATGCTGCACAGCTGCAGACCTTTGGGTTAGTTCTTTGACAAGAAAACCTTCAAACCGTAACTTTTTCCTTTCACCATTATCGTTTCTTTCATATTGTTACAAATTTCTCAAAAGTCCATTGGCTGAACCTGGTTTGTCAAGGGATGGAAGCCTTAATNATTGGCTGAACCTGGTTTGTCAAGGGATGGAAGCCTTAATTAAATAAAATAGTTATGTATCGTTTCCTAATTTTAATTACAATAACTACAAACAAAATTCTCTCGACCCAAATTCTCAAATTATATTGACACTTGCTATTTACAACAAATAAATGCAATCAATACAATTTACAATTACCTAAAGAAATTAATATAATTGAATAATAAACATCAGTCCAAATAGACAGTGTNGCAATCAATACAATTTACAATTACCTAAAGAAATTAATATAATTGAATAATAAACATCAGTCCAAATAGACAGTGTATTAAAAACATATTCAAATATTTTCTAAACTATATGCTTATATTTAACAGTTCCAATATTTACAATAAAGTCCGTATCAGTTGTTAATACAGTCACATCTAGGTTTAGTCCAGATCCCACCAGTCCGCAATGTTCTAAACATCTTCGAGCGCCCTCATACATAGTAGCCTTCACTCATCAGGTTTCACTCCTTCTCGTCCGTTCACACCACAAATATCTCGTCCGTTGACATCTCGCAGTCTCGCGTCGTCGTCCATCCTCTTCACAGATTTCCCTCGCCGCACTCGTCCTTGTAAGGCTACTGCACTCCGTCAGAAGGCTTCTACCAAGACCACCTACTCTTGGAATGCTGCAATATTTATAGGGTCGTAGGCCATAGCCCAGAAATGTCTCTAAATGCTGCATTACACCGAGGATCCTAGTTCCCAGAATATCATTGCGCATTCTCAGAACTCGTCGGCTTCTCCAGCAAGGGGGAGGAGGAGGGGCTGTGATGCCAGCCAGGGCACCACTGTCAATCATTTGCCCCAGCGAGGGATAAAACAGCGACCGGGTTTGCCTGTGGGAGAGGAGGGTCGAAGTGGGTCACTCCCCTTCCAGAGCCGGACTGCGCATGGAGATAGCGTCAACTCATAACACTGCCGTGCTAATCTAGCGATGTGGAAAACCTTAGGCTTCGCCCGAGAGCCCTGTCGACAAATCTGGTAGATCACATAATTTATCGGTTTCAGGATCCTATACGGGCGTTCGCAACATTTCTGTAGCTTCGGGGAACATCCCTTCCGACTCTGAGGGTTGTACAACCACACCAGCTGTCTTTCCTGAAACGTCTCATCAGACATTCTCCTGCCATATAGTGTTTTCATTCTCTCACTATTAATTTCNCCAGCTGTCTTTCCTGAAACGTCTCATCAGACATTCTCCTGCCATATAGTGTTTTCATTCTCTCACTATTAATTTCGAGTTTCCTCTAGGCCTACTCATGAATGACGACTAAAATTTGAAGTAGTAGAATGGCACATTCTGGGGTGGCTGCTTCTTCCACTGGACGTCCTAACAGCAGGTCACCAGCGAGTTGGAGCTCTCTCCCAAACAGCATCATTGAATGTGTTACTCTTGTATACTCGTGGATTGCCGAACGATATGCAGGGCGAAGTAAGTGTACATTGGAGTCTCAATCATTCTGGTTGTTTTCTACGAAGATCGCCACATACTGTTGCAGGGTTCGGTTTAGTCTTCTGACCACATCATCCAACTGAGGGTGTAATGCTCTGGTACAAGTTTTCTTCATTCCTAAAATCCTCATTACCCCTTGGAAAAGAGTTGCTTCAAAATTTCGTCCTTAATAAGATGAAGGTCAAGTGGTACTCTAAACCTGGAGAAACCATGTTTTACAGGTGCATCAGCTACCTGGCCAGCCACTTGATTTGGCACAGGTATGACAACGGGCCACTTTGTGAACTAGTCTTGTGCTACCAGAATGTACCGATTCCCCATCTCAATGATTGGCAGTGGTCCAAGAATGTCCACTGCCATCCTCTCAAATGTGGCCCCAAAATTGTATTTCTCGTCCCTAACTCTCGGACCCTTCCTTGCGGTACATGCATCACACAGAAAACACCACTTCACAACATCCTCCCTACATGCAACAAATAAAATCTCATTCGAACTCTGTCGAGGGTTTTATTTTCACCGAAGTGACCACCTGATGCTGTGTTCTACAGTTCTCTTAGCACTTCTATGATTCAGCATTCTGGTAGGACCAACTTTCGATGAGTCCGTTTCTGATAATTAATTTCCCAGGTTCCTGTAAAGCACGCCATTCTTTACAACAAGGCAATTCCACTGTGCCCATTTTGCCCTGACTGTCATGCCTATGCTGGATATATCCTCTCATCTTGGTCGACGCCCAGCTTTCCTCTACTCCAATATTGTGTCGCGGCTCCAAAACCCCAGGATCCACTACAACAATTGCTTTGCCGTACTTTTAATTTTCGCCACACATTCTCTTTTATACTAGTCAGACTTTTTCCATTTACGTAAATAGGACAAACGTTTAAAAACAATCTTTCACAATTTATTGAATTTAAGACACCATAAAACCAAGTTAAAGCATTACTTAATTCTTTTAAACAATTCTACAGAACAAATACCATTAAAAAAAAACAATATCTCAATATAATATGAAGGTCACCAGGCCTTTTGTCTTCTAACCAAAGGGTCTAACGACCACAATTCAAAATATTCACATTAACCTAATACAATCTCCATTTCAAAGACATACCAACAACAACGGAGCCGATGGATTTGCCTTTACAATTACACCAACAATATGTACTTGTGAGGGCAAACACAACCATATGAATGAACCGAGAGTATTTCCCTATAAGGTGCAGGTATTTCTCTTTCATATTCACGATCCTTCACAACCAAACAAATAAACTCAATCGTGCTCTTAAATTATCCCAGCATCCCTGATCGCCAACTAATTCCAGCGACCCCTTACGTGTACGTCCCGAATCCGATCTTTTCAAGAGAAAGTCTCGCAGTACTTCCTTAATGAACTAAGTACCTTATTCACTTGTTCAGATGCGAAGTTCCTCTCTGGGCGTCCAGAAACTATTCCCGCATTCACTCATTCCGAATATAAGAACCACTCTGAGCGTCAAGAAACTAAGTCCTGCATTCACTTGTTCAGAGACAATGTCCCACTTTGAGCACCAAAACAACTAAATCCTGCAGTCACTCGTTCAGAGGCTTTTTTCTATTCTGGGCGTCTAGGAACTAAATCCTGCATTCACTTGATCACATAAAGAGTTCCACGCAAGGCGTCTAGAAAATAAGTCCCTCATCTACACCAAACTCCGCAGCTTGTAGTGATAATCCTTTCGCATCTGCCTCCATGCTTGTCCATCCGAGCCTCCAAGGCACTCGGTGCCTATCTCCCCGATGCCCAAAACAATGCCACTTATATACCAGTCAGTGACCCCTCCTGCACACTCCCTTGTCAAGAGACACCACGACCGGCTTCGAGAACTCTCAGCATAAACAACTAATAGTAACCAAGATTACAAAGATATCATTCTCAACCAATTACATATTATTTTACACTGGTGGCCCCTTTCACACTTCTAGCTGCGACCCGAGGAACGGTGATGCGCTGCAGGCAGAAGAGACTACAGGAGTGGAGCGCTCGCACACGAAATGTGGGATACAATGGCACGTAAGCTGAAATTGCCACACAGTATTACCACCACACTTCCATCTACAATTTAAAACTCAACATATGTGATGAAGCAACATACTCCGTCACATCCCCCCCCCCCNACAAATACTCTAAAAATATTAATACAATATCTCTTCAATATTTACATTAACTTTTTTCGCTTTATTGGATTCAGTGGATCCTCTAATAATAATGTAACAGGTGTTATAAATGCCACTATTTTATATGGCCCAAACCATTTTGGAGCCAGTTAAAGAGAAAACTAATCCAACTTTGAAAACAAAAAATTATATTCCACTAATACTAAATCACCCACACTCAAGGAAACCTAATTTATTTGTTTTATTATACTTGCATTCTAATATTTTATGATAATCTTTAAATTTAACAAAAAATTATCCCATACTTCCTCCAGATACTTTGGTTTCACTGACTCCCAAGAGAGAGTATGTAAATACCAAGCTTTAAGCAAAGGGTGAAAGAGTTTTCTACCAAAAATCAATTCAGCAGGTGTATATTTAGTGGCATTACTAATAACATTATTAAAACACAAACCGAGGTGACAAAAATTCATCCCACTTTCTGTGAGTACCAACCTGGAATGCTCTAAGTACAAACATTCGATATATATTATAACATTCCACAAGGTTTGCCTGTATACGGCAAGGAGAAATATGTATTAGCTTAATTCTCCATCAAAACATTTACTCTTTCAATTTCATTGATGAAAACTAAGTAGAATTGTCGCAAACCAGTTACACTGGAGATCCAAACACCGGAAATAATATCTGACTCAATATTTTACATATTTCAGCTGCATTAGTATACCTCAAAGGGGGGAAAATACAAATTTTGAGAAACTATCAAGACCACCAAAATAAAAGTAAATCCTGAAATACTACAAGACGAAGGATCCACAACATCCAAATACAACCATTCCCAGGGGGAAAAAGCAACTGTAGCAAAGTATTTTCCCTCACCTTTGGTGTTTCTAGCATTTTCCTGCTCATAATCCCGGCAAATATTTACCTAATCCTCAATCTCTTTTCTCACCCCTGGCCATGTAAACAAATCCTGAATCCTAAATATTGTTTTATCATGTCCCACATGCCCACCCATCATACAATCATGATAATTGGTAAAGGGCATTTTGATCAAATCAGAGAGGACAAAAACCACAAATTTCCCTCGCTTTGTCCACTTCCCCAACAATCCCTGGTAGATATAAAAGTATCCCTTACCAAATTATGTTTATTTCATTATTTCCTGACTCTCAGGATCGCTTTGATGGTAAACCACAAGGTCCTTATTAAGCTTAGGAAAATGTTGCAAAACTTTCATAGAATACATTTCACGTGATACTACAGAGAGAAACTCCTCATCCATCCCTACCATCTGCGTCCCTTCTCATTCCCTTGGTTCAAACTCTTCCTCTTCCTCCTCATACTTTTATCTTCTCCATCCCATGTATACCCTCAATTTCCTTTTGTTCAAACTCTTTCTCAGTAAACGTACGAGACAAACAATCAGCTACCACATTTTCCATGCCTTTTACATTATGCGTATTAAATTTAAATCGTGTCACTCTCACTAACCACCTCTGTAATCAGCCTACAGGTATATTAGATGTTAATAACCAACTGAAGGCTTGGTTATCAGTAATGAGATCAAACATCGTGAATTCTACACAATCAGCAAATTTTTCCATTCGAAAGAAGCAAGTCAAACATTCCTTTTCATATAGGGTGTATTTTTGTTCTACCTTGATGAACAACCTACTGACGAACACGACAGGCGCCAACATCCTGTTAACCCTCTGGCTAAGAACAGCACCCACAGCAACCAAACTGGCACCAGCATGCTTAATGAGCTTTCCCGAAGAGATTGGCAGTGTCAAAAGATGTAGTGACGAAAGTTTTTCCTTCAAAAGACAAAAAGCTTTTATTTGATCATGGCCCCAACTTAACTCCATATTCTTCCATTTCAGATAATTGAATGGTTCTTCTATGGTAGCGAAATCAGGAATATAGTTTACATAAAATCCCACCGTACCCAAAAACCTTCTCAACCTTTTCAAAATCTTTGACACTGGAAATAAATACTATCGGCCATACCCAGTCAGGATCGATCATAAGAGTGCCTCCAGAAAATACAAACCCCAAGTATATGCCATGCATCTCTATCCAAGAAATTTTTTCTGGATTAACACAAAGCCCTGCCTTCCCCTGTGCTTTTAACTCTTTCCCTATGTATTCCAAATGCTCTTCAAATCTATAAATGAAAACATCTTCAATATATAGGAATACAAAGTCAAAATCATTCTTCNATATTCCAAATGCTCTTCAAATCTATAAATGAAAACATCTTCAATATATAGGAATACAAAGTCAAAATCATTCTTCCCCAAAACATTAAAGAGGATCCTAGACATAGCCTGATGTTCATAATTTGCCCCCATTGGTAGCCAGGACCTCTGTTATAATACCCATGGGCTTACAAAAGCAAGAGGTTCTTTTGAACCAGATTCTAACGCACTTTGCAAAAAAAAANCCAGCTGTCTTTCCTGAAACGTCTCATCAGACATTCTCCTGCCATATAGTGTTTTCATTCTCTCACTATTAATTTCAAGTTTCCTCTAGGCCTACTCATGAATGACGACTAAAATTTGAAGTAGTAGAATGGCACATTCTGGGGTGGCTGCTTCTTCCACTGGACGTCCTAACAGCAGGTCACCAGCGAGTTGGAGCTCTCTCCCAAACAGCATCATTGAATGTGTTACTCTTGTATATTCGTGGACTGCCGAACGATATGCAGGGCGAAGTAAGTGTACATTGGAGTCTCAATCATTCTGGTTGTTTTCTACGAAGATCGCCACATACTGTTGCAGGGTTCGGTTTAGTCTTCTGACCACATCATCCAACTGAGGGTGTAATGCTCTGGTACAAGTTTTCTTCATTCCTAAAATCCTCATTACCCCTTGGAAAAGAGTTGCTTCAAAATTTCGTCCTTAATAAGATGAAGGTCAAGTGGTACTCTAAACCTGGAGAAACCATGTTTTACAGGTGCATCAGCTACCGGGCCAGCCACTTGATTTGGCACAGGTATGACAACGGGCCACTTTGTGAACTAGTATTGTGCTACCAGAATGTACCGATTCCCCATCTCAATGATTGGTAGTGGTCCAAGATACAAACCCCAAGTATATGCCATGCATCTCTATCCAAGAAATTTTTTCCGGATTAACACAAAGCCCTGCCTTCCCCTGTGCTTTTAACTCTTTCCCTATGTATTCCAAATGCTCTTCAAATCTATAAATGAAAACATCTTCAATATATAGGAATACAAAGTCAAAATCATTCTTCCCCAAAACATTAAAGAGGATCCTAGACATAGCCTGATGTTCATAATTTGCCCCCATTGGTAGCCAGGACCTCTGTTATAATACCCATGGGCTTACAAAAGCAAGAGGTTCTTTTGAACCAGATTCTAACGCACTTTGCAAAAAAAAAACTGAATTTAAATACAAAATAGTAAATTAACGAGCTTGACCGATGTACTGAAAATCAGTATGTATACTAGGGGTGGGATAATGCTTAAGATATATTTACTTATTGATCTTTCGGTAATCATACTTTCCCTTTGTTTTCTTCGGGAGAGGAAACACTGGACTAGCATATATACACTGGGAATCCTTAACAACACCCTGGTTTTTTAATTCTGTAATATGCTGTTTCAAAATTTTCACCTTCGGAAGAGCTACCTGATGTGGCATGGAAACTACAGGCTCTGGATCCTTCATTCGCGAAAATATAAGATACTAAATAGAATTGCCTAATATATAAGTAACAACATCAGAAAACTCTTTTTTTTATGTTTTTTTTATCTTTTTGCACTTTTGTTCAGTCAAGTTGTGTACCTGGATTTTTTTTTCATACATCCCTTCCTTCTAATGAGCTTTTATTACATGCAGCAAACCCAAACAATAAATACTCCTGGGAAAATCCACCTGTGCCTGTGTTTTCCCCAGGAAATCAAGCCCCAGTATCATATCATGAGGCAGGTCCTGTATAAGAAGGAAACTAACCTTCCAAGAAAAACCATCAATTTTTATATTCATAATGGCTACAATTTTTGAAAGAAAAAACCCTCCATCGGCTACGGAAAACACATGTTCCCCTTTTTCTTACATCATTGGTCCTTAAATAATTATCTCTCATAACTTGTTACAACAAGCAAAACTCATGATGGAAGTTGAAGCTCCAGAATCAAACAAACCCCTAATAGTACTCATTGCCACTAAAACTGAAACTAACAACAATCCTTCCCATTTAGTGGACTTCACATAATTGACACAATTGATGCCCGCTGGCTTTTGTAACGAGTGGAAATAATATTGAATATGAACTTCGTCTTTACATTAAAAAAACACAACACTTCTTTTTCCTGTCTCTTTACTCTCAGACTCATGTAAAACAGGGAAACCACAGAATATTACACTCTTTCTTACACTCATAAAAAATTACTTTATTCTTACCCCCTGACTTATGTACATCAATTTCCTCAGTTTTCACTTTACCTAAAATATGTTCGTTTTTCTCCCATCTTCCTTCTTGTCCACCCTCTCAATGACAAAAACAACATCCTTATGTTTCTTACCCAGAAGGCAATGCTCCATACTATGATTTATTTCCCCACATACTCCACATTTGTATTTAACCTGATGGACATCCCCCAGGGTAACCTCCACGTGCGATACTAACTCTAAAAGCTCACCCAAAGAATTAAGCTTGTAAAATCTACCGTTTTGTGGAGATGAGTTATGAAAAATAACTTCAGCCAAAAAATTTTCATTACATGGGCTACCCAATATCTCCACGAGTCGTATCGTATCAAGTCTTGCATAGTTTCTTAATTTTTCTGGTATTTATCAAGAATTTTCATATCCATGTGCATAATGGCTACTTCAGACCCAACTGGCGCTAATAATACTTTGTTTAAATGAGTCAGTTCCCAATTATCTTCGACAGCTTTTCCCAGGATACATTTCAAGGCCTCCAGAACCCTAAACAATAATTATCTTTCCCAACTCAACAAGAAAATTTATAAATGTCTTTAAAATAAATGTCTATAAACATGGCAATTTATTCTGAATATCAATTGGGAAATAACGCAAAATTTAAACAATGAAACTGGATAACCGATATTTGGTTTAGATACTCCCCTTGAGGCCTCCGAGTCATCACCAGCCCGCACCAAATTCCTCGCGAGCTTCAACAAAACATATATGGTGTCTGTATCTCCATATTCAACTCCAGCATCCTTCAGCATACCTTACAAACTCTCCTTACTCAACTTGTGAACCCAGGCTGTCCTCAAAATTGTTGCCATAATAACACAAAAATATTACATCCACACAAGCTGCATAACCTAAACACATTACACTCACCCCAATCTGGTGACAGCCAGTAAACAATCAACAAGCAGAGTGCGCAGAAAATTGTGGCGGCTCCCAAACCTCAGGACCCACCACAACTTCCCTCCGTGTCTATGCCTGCCTACCTACCTCTCGCACTATGAAGGAAGAGGTTGTGATGGGAAGTGTTCATCAATAAGAATCTTTTAAAGACAGAGTTTCTTGATATTTTCTATAATGCTACCCAGAAAGGGTGGGTTTACACACAATGCCATAACAACCGTTGCTTAGTCCTATTTAAATTTTTCGCTGCTCATTCTCTTTTATACTCATTTGTCTTTTACATTTACATACATATGACATTAAATTCAAAACAATCTTATTTAAGATACCAAAAAACCAAATTAAAACATTCATTATTTCTCCAAAACAATTCTATGGAACACATACCATTTTAAATTAAAAATACAAAAATATCTTAATATCTTATGAAGATCACTGAGGTCCTTTGTCTTCTAACCAAGGGCGCTCCCCGACCACAATTAAAAATATACTCATTCTTACACAGTCACCATTTTCAAAGCACACCAACAACATCATAGCTGAGGGTATTGCTTTCAGCCAGTACACCCATAAGGTGCAGGCAATACTCTTGTACAATTACAATCATTCACAGTCACACAACCACGAAGATCGGAGGGTATTGCCCTCACCATGCACCCATAGCAAAAATGTAATGCTCATGCACATTCACATTCATTCACAGTCACAAAAACAGCACAATTATGATCTTAAATTATCCCAGCATTCCTAATCACCAACTAATTCGAGTGCCCCACAGGTCTAAGTCCCAAATCCGATCTTCTCATGACAAAGTCCTGCAGAACTTCCTCAAGAAACTAAGTCCTACAATCACTAGTTCAGAGGCTATCTTCCACTCTGGGTGTCCATAATCTAAGTCCCGCATTCACTCGTTCAGAAGATAAGTTCCACTCTGGGCATCCAGAATCTAATTCGTGCATTAACTGACTCAGAGACTAAGTTCCACTTGGGGTGTCCGGAAACAAAGTCCCTCATTTACTCCAACCTCCTCAGCTTGTAGTGATAATCCTTATGCATACGCCTCCGCGCCTGTCNGAAACAAAGTCCCTCATTTACTCCAACCTCCTCAGCTTGTAGTGATAATCCTTATGCATACGCCTCCGCGCCTGTCCAGCCGAGCCTCCAAGGCTCTTTGCAACTATGTCCCCGATTCCTAAAACAACATCGATTATATACCGGTCAGCGACCTTTCCTCCACACCCCCTTGTCAAGAGACCCCAAGTCCGGCTTCGAGAACTCTCAGCATAATCCACCAATAGTAATCAAGAATACAAAGATATCCTTCTCATCCAATATCACATTATTTTACACTAGTAGTCCCTCTACAATTCGATCGTCAACCCGACGAACTGTGATGCACTGCAGACAGAAGCGACGACAGGAGTCGAGTGCTCGCACCCGAAGGGGAGGACACAATGGCACATAAGTTGGAAAAACCACACAGCATTACCACCACACTTCCATCTACAATTTAAACCCCAACACATGTGATGGAGCAACACTCCTTAACAATTGGATGCAAGGTGGGGAACTTAGCTGATAATTTCTTATGCCCTTTTCGTCCCATGTAGGTGATACATCGCAATATACATAGCCCTGAATTCTTATCCTCCTTATATTACATGATGCACTATCCTTTTCCTCCGGGCATTCACAATGATGACATGATGGTTCGTAAGGTCTCCTGGAAAGTGCATCTACATTGCTATNTCCTTTTCCTCCGGGCATTCACAATGATGACATGATGGTTCGTAAGGTCTCCTGGAAAGTGCATCTACATTGCTATCAAAGCATCCAGATCTGTGATGTATTTCAAAGTCATATTCTTGCAGGTTTTCTATCCACCAGGCAATTTGACCTTCGGAGTTCTTGAAATTTAGCAACCAGAGAAATGAGACATGATCAGTTCGTAGTACGAAGTGTCTGCTTTANGACCTTCGGAGTTCTTGAAATTTAGCAACCAGAGAAATGAGACATGATCAGTTCGTAGTACGAAGTGTCTGCTTTAAAGATACGGGTGGAAATGTGCAATTGTCTTCGCCACGGCCAGAAGCTCACTGCATTTCACACTGTAATTCCTCTCAGTCTTATGTAGCACCTTACAGAAGTATTCCAATGACCTCTCCTTTCCATTCTGGAACTGAGATAACACAGCTCCGATACCTAAATCACTAGCATCAGTATCCAGAATAAAATTTCTTTGTCTTCCAGGGCCATCCCACACTGCCAATACCCAATCTTCATGTCTAAAATAGAGAAACTCTGTGAACCTACAAGGCTATTCAGTGTGTCGTCTATCTAAGGGATTTGGTAAGAATATTTCTTCGTCACAATATTAAGTTGGCGGCAATCAAAACAAAATATAATAGAGCCATCCTTATTTTTAACAAGCATAATGGGAGAAGACCATGGACGGACTGATGGCTCTTTCACATCTAAATACTTCACCCTTTTCATAATACCCTCAACCACATCATGTGAATCTAGTGGTAGTCGCCTTGGTGGCTGCTTTATGGGCCTGGCATCTCCTGTGTCGATGTGATTGCATGCAAAATTAGTTTCTTCAAGGTCATGGGGCTCACATGAGAAAGAACCTCTGATTCTCAGTAGTAATTCTGATACAGCCTTCTCTTGTCGCCATTTGAGGCTTTCTCTTGTTGTAGTGAGCAGTTCCCCNTTCTCAGTAGTAATTCTGATACAGCCTTCTCTTGTCGCCATTTGAGGCTTTCTCTTGTTGTAGTGAGCAGTTCCCCCAGAGCATCTGGTGGAGTACATTCGGTATTTTGTGGTATAAAAGCTTCTGGAACATTTGGATATAACTGCGAGACCTTCTTGCAAACTCCTAAAGTGTCTTTCTCCTAAATATGGATAGCACAGTCNTTCTCAGTAGTAATTCTGATACAGCCTTCTCTTGTCGCCATTTGAGGCTTTCTCTTGTTGTAGTGAGCAGTTCCCCTAGAGCATCTGGTGGAGTACATTCGGTATTTTGTGGTATAAAAGCTTCTGAAACATTTGGATATAACTGCGAGACCTTCTTGCAAACTCCTAAAGTGTCTTTCTCCTAAATATGGATAGCACAGTCAGATAAATGAACCATCCTTACTGGTAAACTCTCAGATTTTGAAGAAATCAAAGTCCTTGCTACAACGACACCATCTAAGAAATGCCACCTTTCTGGGCTGTATCGATTATGCCTATCTGTCTGACAAATTTTCGCTGGCATCTGCCTGGAATAACAATTTCATTGGAAACCGGCAGCAGATTCGACTGATTACATACTACTGGGCTGTTCATTGGCAAAGCTAAATCTCGTCCTGTTTACACTATCAACTTGGTATTACCTATCTGTAACACCCCCAGTCAAGTATCGATACAGCGCTCCAGTTTACAAACCACATCAAGACTCAAAATGTATTTAACCTCTATTTCTGTTATGTAAATATCATGCTCTATTTAAAAGTTTCTGAGCTTTATGTTTACCCTTCTCTTGTCTCTGACTGGTTCTGCCTCGACCGTTACTGTAGTTAAATAGCACTGATCCATGCTCTCACCGGACGATTGCTGTGAGGAAGGCACGAGAACGTCCGGTCTTACCACCATTTAGTCGCCCCTGTGTCAACGATCATCTAACAAGGAACATAATCTAAGCTCCCCTCCACCAATATGGCATCCAAGTCCTATTTCACCGAACAAACCAGCAAGTACAGTAGACCTTCCCTCCAGCAATCGCCGACATTTGCCCCTCAAGATCGGTGCTTACAAGTTTCCCGAGGATGTTGCACTCTCACCTGCTCCTCGCTGCTTGCTTCCTGGTTGCTGCTGTTGTTGCTGCTGGAGACAGTTGGCCGTCATGTGCCCAGGCTCTCCACGTGATAAACATTCAGGCTGCTTGAATGGGGAACAGCGAATCTCTAATGGTCGTCTGCATTTATTTCAGAGTTCTCTTGATGCTGTTACCCTCCTCGTTCAGCTCCACTGCCAGCATTAGAAGCCGGGACACTGATGCCTGCCTTGCTGACCCTCCTTCATTTCTCGGGCCAAAGCATCGTGCATGGTGTGAGGCGCAGCCAAACGTACAACTTGTCGTACCTCGGCGTCGGCGATAGCATCGACGAAAAAGCCTACTGCAATGGCATCTCGTGCCTCCTCAGGGCATCCTTCTAGAGACAGGTGTTAGAGCCTCACAAATTTGCTGCCATAGTTCTTGCAGTTGTCCTCCTGGTCGCTGTATGTGGCTTCGCAGTTGCGCATGGTGGGTGTGTCGTAGTTATCGGTTGCCGAATCACAGCTCCAAGGTCGAAATCAATGTGCAATACTCCAGTCGATGTCGTTCTGGCAGGGACTGCAGTATGCTGAGTGTAAATCATGTTAGTATGGCCGCCGGGTAGTATACCTGCTGCTCTTCAGTCGAGCTATTCAGTGTGGAAACAATCTCGAACTGGCACCCGTATTCGTGCCAGGGTGTCTGTCCATCGTTGGAGGCGGGCTTTATTGTGACATATTTACCCTCTTCTGGCTGAGGCGTACCCACACTGCAGAACTGCTGGGCCTCCCCTGCGGTGGCGGCACTGGTGGCGACCACTTTCTTCTCCTCGCCACCCACAGTCGTAGGCTCGGTGAGGGTTGATCTCAGCTATTCTTCAGCCGCTGCATGTCTCCTCTCCTCCTGCTACAGGAATTTCTGCCATTCCTTCTTGAGAGCGCTCACCTCCAGGTCCACCTTTCTCTCTACACTTTCAATTTTTTATATATACACATTATGTTTTATTATTGACTAATTCGCTGTTACCTTCCAATTTTCGGTCCATATGGTCTATATTTCTATCCACAATTTCGTATACCTTATCTATTTTTTTATCCACATTTGCAGTAACACAGTCTATTTACTTGTCTACCAGTTCAATAACACCACTGACAGATTCACTAACGCTATCTATTTTACTATTTACATTTAATTTATGCTATTTGCAGAATCGCTAACCACATGAATGTGCCTATTTACATATTTAATTTGGCCACTTAGTCCTTCGATTAACGAGCTGAGTGCTTATATGTATACTGACATTTTCTTAGTTAGCATACATAATATTCTAAATAATTCCTGGGCCTATTACTACAACTAAGATCATATCTACAAAATTATCTTACTAGTTAAAATTCTACTTTGATCTTAAACACACGTTTTCTTAAATTAAATTTCTCCATTCCACTTCTGACACCAGTGTTTTAATTTTCTCAAAAGTCAGTAGGCAGAGCCAGGTTCGTTAAGGGATTAAGGTCTTTATTAAATGAAATATTTATTGTTATCTCCTAATTTTATTTTAATATATACAAACAAAATTCCCTCGACCCAAATTCTTATAATATGTATATATATATCAATTGCTGTTTACAATTAATGAATACAATTAATACAATTTACAATTACCTCAAAGAAATTAATGTAATTGAATAATTAAAAATCAATTCTAATAACAGTGAATCAAATCATGTTCAATTATTTTATATAATATATGTCCATATTTGACAGTTTCAATATTTACAATAAATTGTGTATTACAAGTTCTTACAGTCCCACCTCAGTTTAGTCGAGATACCACGAGTCCGCAATGTTCTAGAGATTTCCCAGTGCTCTCATGCACAGTAGCCTTTACTCGTTTTGTTTCACGACCTCTCGTTCGCTCACACCCCAAACCCCTCGTCCGGCATCGTATCAGAATCTCTCGTCATCGTACGTTATATTCATTGTTTTCCCTCGCCACACTCGTCTTCGTCCGGTTACTGCATTCAGCCAGAAGGCTTCTACCAAGACGGCCGACCCTTGGACCGCCACAATATTTATACGATCGTAGGCCATCGCACAGAAATGTTGCTAAATGCAGCATTGCGTAGAGAGTCATAGTTCCTGGAATATTCTTACTCATCTTCTAAACTCGTCGGTATCTCCAGCAAGGGGGAAAAGAAGGGGCTGTGACGCCAGACAGGTCACCACTGTCAATCATTCCCTCAAGACGAGCGACAGGGCAGCGAGCGGATCTGCCTGGTGGTCCGGGGAGGGTCGAAGTTTGTAACCCCCACAGAGCCGGACTGTGCATGGAGCTCACGTCAGAGCATAACACTATTTTTATTGCGTTATTTAACAAACAGAAAATATAATAGTTATATTTTTTAATGAAGAAGGATGTGATAATTTAATTTTTTTGAAAATATAATTTTTCGTGGTTTTTATTTACAGCAACGTTTGTACATACACATATCTCTCTATATTAACAACACATTTATGATTAAAAATCAATACTTTAAACATCTTCGCTTGTCTTCTCTGCTACATTTTCTTACAACACAGAATATTGTATTATACATTTTTTCTATACAAAGCTCAAAGTAAGTCGCACATTGTTTTTATTTGTTTATTATATTCACAAGTCATCCAACGGATTTTGCTGAAACTCACACCTATACGAATGTGTTTCAGGACACTCTGTGTCTCGCACACGTTTACAATTTGCAATAAACGGAAGTAACTTTTCGACCACATCTAACTATATTTTCGCATTCACCACTGGCTTGTGCTACACTGTTGGGTATTCTTCCCACGTCGCTAGTGCCTCCCTAATCCGGCGAGATATTTTTTCGCTTCGCAGGGAAAGTTGCAGCACGTCGTCCACTAGACGAACAGAACCTTGNCACTTCGCAGGGAAAGTTGCAGCACGTCGTCCACTAGACGAACAGAACCTTGTAGAATTTTTGTCAGGTATGAGTATATACACCCCACTGCACTTATAAAATAATTTTTTCAGTATAACAAATATATTTGTTTGCGCGGCGTTTGTTTCAGCTAAAGGATATTTTGTTAGTACAACTAAGCTTCAGTTCCTCCAAATGATTGAAATGTGTTCAGAAAACTAAATAATTAATTTTTAAATCTTTTTTTGTGCCAAACANCTCAGTTCCTCCAAATGATTGAAATGTGTTCAGAAAACTAAATAATTAATTTTTAAATCTTTTTTTGTGCCAAACATATGTCTTGTTTCAGTACATAAAAGAAACATTTGGTTTAAACAAGCATACTGTTACAATTTGACAAAAAATAGTATGTTTACACTGAGAGATCAGCCAACAAAATATTTCCTTGTATAAGACCAAACATATATTTAGTTGCCCCAACAAAATATTTCGTTGAGTAAACAAAACTCGAAAAGCAACAAAATTAATTTGTTTCATCTAACAAAATACTCTCTTGAATTAATAAAATGTCTGTGTTGGGCCTCGAGAAATTTACCTGTGAACAAAATATTTGGTTGACTAAACTGTATGTATATGCTTGGCCACTCATTTGATTGCCTTAGTTTAAAAATACATCTCAAGAGTTTGTTTGTACTTCTTTTGACAATTAGGATACTAACAGTGTTTGTTAATTTATTTATGCTTAAAATTGTATAAATATCCTAATAAAAAAGTTAAATAAATCAACTAAAAATGAAAAGCTGTAAAACTAAAAAAATCAAAAAAAAATTGTGCACATTGTCCGGTATTAGAGTTTTTTTTATTATTTATATTATCACTGAAGAGCCAAAAAAAACTGGTATAGATGTGCGTATGCAAATAACAGAGGTATGGAATTAATCAGAGTAACGCGATGCGGTCGGCAGCTAGATCGGTTACTGCTGCTACAATGGCAGGTTATCAAAATTTAAGTGAGTTTGAACGCGGTGTTATAGTCGGTGCACGAGAGATGGGACGTAGCATCTCCGAGGTAGCGATAACATTTGGATGTTCGCATACGACCATTTTACGAGTGTACCGTGAATATCGGGAATCTGATAAAACATCACATCTTCGATATCGCTGCGGCCGGAAAAAGATCGTGAAAGAACGGTACAAACGATGACTGACGAGAATCATTAAACGTGACAGATGTGCAACCGTTTCTCAAATTGTCGCAGATTGGATTTGTGGACTGCCCTGCAAAGTTCATGTTTTGAATTGCCCCCTGCATACCTTCAGACATTAGTCAAGTCCATGCCACGTCGTCTTGTGGCACTTCTGCGTGTTCGGGGGGCCCTACACGATATTAGGCAGGTGTAACAGTTTCTTTTGGCTTTTCAGTGTATTTAGTAGTAAATTTTGATGAGAATGCTAAGGCACAGTGCTCGGCCGAAAAACGTCTGGGTTTGGATCTCTGTTGGAGTTCGAATATTTCTTAATATGATCCGAAACTCTTTAATGTACGTAGAGCTAAACAAATCTTTAGCTGCACAAACCAAACCTTTGTTTAGGACAACCAAATAAGGACAACAAACTAATTTGGATTCAACAACATAATATTTCATTTCCCCTATACAAACCGTTAATATGGTTGCGCCAAACAAACTTTGTTTGATTCAACAAAACGTTTTTCTCAGTGTGTCGCATTCTATGCTGAAGTGAAGCAACATTTTCTGCCCCCTTTGTCATATTTCGTACTCCCTACACAGGATGCCTACTTTTTAATGATAATATTTTCGTCCTTGCTCACATCCAACAGTTCATCGTCGCTGCAAGTTAAGACTACGTCCGGTCATAAAATAAACTTTTTATTTGCCTTCCGCATTCATAATTCTCGGTGTTAAATGCAGGCACCAGGCCTTATAATTGGTGACCACGAATCATACTATCGCAGGCTTCTATGTTTTTAAATGCACCCTCTTACTACGGGTCGCCCAGACAATATTCCACTCGTCTGTAACCTGGTATGGCACTGGGATAACAATTGACCCTGCCTTACTTGAAGGAGCTACTGTACATCATCTCGTGCAATGTAGTTCGTGATGGTGCGATGGGAGTAGCTAAGGCAGGAGTCAATCAACTGTTGCTCTTTCCAATAGTGGTCTGCGTGCTAAAAAGCAATCGTCGCATATCGCCGAGGTGGGTGGTTGCCAGGTGGTGCTTGTGCTGGGATGGAGAAGTGATATGATGATTTTTGTGAGGTAACAAGTCATCTGTTCTGCTGAGCAATTCATGTCTTTTTACTGCATGGTGGCTTCTTCCTTGACGCTGGGGACCTTGACATCTGTCTTTGCAGTGGTCGTTATGGTGTCGTGGACGCTGTTGTTATGCATTGTGGTTGCTGCTGCGCGATGACGTGACTCTTAACAGACGCAGTATTGTAGAGTGTTCGGAACGGAGGTGGCGAAGCCCTGGAAGCACTTCTTACTTGGCAGGCATCGCAAATACCATCGTGTTGCAGCAGGTGTTCTGTTAGTCTCTTGTAGCTACACGTATCGAAATTCATGGCGTATATACATCACCAGGGACTATTTCGGTGGAAAGTAGTGTTCAATTTCTGTATCTAGGACCGCGAGCGACTGTAGCCTCCCATACGCGATGAAATTATTTTCTGCCCACTGGGACAACATGCAAATGTCTGCTGCTTGGTGATGAGGATACTCCAGACGAGAAATAANGTTCAATTTCTGTATCTAGGGCCGCGAGCGACTGTAGCCTCCCATACGCGATGAAATTATTTTCTGCCCACTGGGACAACATGCAAATGTCTGCTGCTTGGTGATGAGGATACTCCAGACGAGAAATAAACTGTATACTTTAAGGCAAGCGACTCGAACAGGTAACGACGATGGCAGCAGCAAGCGGTAGACTGGGTCTCAAAGCTTTTATACTCTCTATAAAATAAATAAATATTTAGAAATACAATTTCNTAGAAATACAATTTTTTTTTTAGTTTTACATTTTCGATGTTTAATTTATAAAAACAAATACAAAACGTGAAATATAACTCAAACGTGCCTAAAAATTCAGTGTTCTACAAGGATTGGTTGAAAATACACGATTGAATGTCTTAGTAAATATAATGTTGAAGTTAAATTACACAATTTGAATTATGTGTTAAAACACACCTACTCTCTGTTTAAAACTTTAAGTTGTGTATTTTACGGCTACCTGGTCGTTGTATAAACACGGTCAGTGTTGACGTACATCTTCAATTGTGTAATTTTACATTAACTTCATGTGTGTAAACTTGCATTACATTCTGGAGTATCTGTGAGCGTATATTTACTCGTACAAATTTTCGGTAATTTTACATTTTATGTGTAATTTACTAAAATAAGTACAGTATTTGTAATTTTACACTAATGTTCTTAGGAATTAAAAAATAACTACGACTATTTGTTTAAAACATGCGATCTAGTGGTAGGGAGTAAAACTACTTCGAACTCCATTTATGTGTTCAAAAGGGAAACTTACCTCCCACTGATGGGTTATGCTGGCTTTAGCATACCACTATGTATCCTATATCTGAAGTCAATGGTTATGTATATTTTTGAGATAATTTTTATAACTCAGTTAAAGTATTAAGTAACAATTGGAGTACAGTTACGTGGAAGTTGTTAAAACTACACATATATATTCTATGAGTAAACATGACGCAGTTGTAAAATTATATACTGACGGTAAAACTGCTTAGTAAAACAGTGAAAAATGTATAGAAATTGGGTATTTAAAATATCAGTTAATCTATTATTTTACTTTTTTGTGAGTGAAAAAAGACACGCGCTGTGTTGAAATTAAAATTTAGATGTCTTTGTAATTTTTTGCTTTGAATAAAAACTATACGAATGTTGCGATTTATTTTCTGCTACACTGAAGTTGTAATATTACACCATTCTATGTTGAATAAATTGTGCAATGTACATGCTATTTCAATAATTTATAGGATACAATTTCTTGGGTTTAGATTAAAAAAACAATGACGTATGTAAGTGTCAAAATTCACCGACTTCAGTGGGAACACTGCTGCCACAAACATTATGTGTAAAATAACACGCTTNTTATGTAAGTGTCAAAATTCACCGACTTCAGTGGGAACACTGCTGCCACAAACATTATGTGTAAAATAACACGCTTTTATATAGTGTAAGCTTATATATGCATGCAATTAAATGGGAAGGAAAGGATCTATTAAAGAAGTAGGGCTGAGAAGTGTGCCACATGGGTGCACTGTGGTGGTAGATTCTGAAACCTTCAGTTACTAGTGCACTGCAGTGGGAACTGCCATATTGATGAGGGGGAGGGAGTAGGTGTGTGGTTAAGGGAGTGAAGGATTTGTGCGAAGGTGCAAATTTGAGCTATCAATTTGGTGTATGTAGAACGAGGATGACTGATTGGTCTAGCTGCGGTGAGTAATTGGAAGTGAGGAAATGGGTATTGTATCTATATATCTCTCTTATAGATATTCGATAAATTTACTAGTGCATATGGCTACGAAAAAGAAAAATTTCTGGTCAGANGTGCATTTTACTGCTACCTGGTCGTTGTATAAACACGGTCAGTGTTGACGTACATCTTCAATTGTGTAATTTTACAACAACTTCATGTGTGTAAACTTGCATTACATTCTGGAGTATCTGTGAGCGTATATTTACACGTACAAATTTTCGGTAATTTTACATTTTATGTGTAATTTACTAAAATAAGTACAGTATTTGTAATTTTACACTAATGTTCTTAGGAATTAAAAAATAACTACGACTATTTGTTTAAAACATGCGATCTAGTGGTAGGGAGTAAAACTACTTCGAACTCCANGAATTAAAAAATAACTACGACTATTTGTTTAAAACATGCGATCTAGTGGTAGGGAGTAAAACTACTTCGAACTCCATTTATGTGTTCAAAAGGGAAACTTACCTCCCACTGATGGGTTATGCTGGCTTTAGCATACCACTATGTATCCTATATCTGAAGTCAATGGTTATGTATATTTTTGAGATAATTTTTATAACTCAGTTAAAGTATTAAGTAACAATTGGAGTACAGTTACGTGGAAGTTGTTAAAACTACACATATATATTCTATGAGTAAACATGACGCAGTTGTAAAATTATATACTGACGGTAAAACTGCTTAGTAAAACAGTGAAAAATGTATAGAAATTGGGTATTTAAAATATCAGTTAATCTATTATTTTACTTTTTTGTGAGTGAAAAAAGACACGCGCTGTGTTGAAATTAAAATTTAGATGTCTTTGTAATTTTTTGCTTTGAATAAAAACTATACGAATGTTGCGATTTATTTTCTGCTACACTGAAGTTGTAATATTACACCATTCTATGTTGAATAAATTGTGCAATGTACATGCTATTTCAATAATTTATAGGATANTGAAGTTGTAATTTTACACCATTCTATGTTGAATAAATTGTGCAATGTACATGCTATTTCAATAATTTATAGGATAAAATTTCTTGGGTTTAGATTAAAAAAACAATGACTTATGTAAGTGTCAAAATTCACCGACTTCAGTGGGAACACTGCTGCCACAAACATTATGTGTAAAATAACACGCTTTTATATAGTGTAAGCTTATATATGCATGCAATTAAATGGGAAGGAAAGGATATATTAAAGAAGTAGGGCTGAGAAGTGTGCCACATGGGTGCACTGTGGTGGTAGATTCTGAAACCTTCAGTTCATAGTGCACTGCAGTGGGAACTGCCATATTGATGAGGGGGAGGGAGTATGTGTGTGGTTAAGGGAGTGAAGGATTTGTGCGAAGGTGCAAATTTGAGCTATCAATTTGGTGTATGTAGAGCGAGGATGACTGATTGGTCTAGCTGCGGTGAGTAATTGTAAGTGAGGAAATGGGTATTGTATATCTATATATCTCTCTTATAGATATTCGATAAATTTACTAGTGCATATGGCTACGAAAAAGAAAAATTTCTGGTCAGAGGCCTTACCAATATTTGTGTATCATTGAAAATTTTGGACTCCATGATGAGCTTGAATTACACGCATTTGCAGAAATAAATTGATCATCCTGAAAGTGCTATCACAGGGACACTTAAGTATGTACAGGCTGTTACGCACTAGCTTTTATAAGCTAGTTCGTATTTGAAAGTATTTAGGGATCTAGTTCAATAATGACTCATGATTCGGTAGAGCACAACAGTATAAGATGAGTTTTATTAACACCAAGATTACAGAGTTGCTATTTAAATGGAATATTAATCGGGGGAGCTTTACATTGAATTTAAAATGATTATGATTTAATTAATTATTATGATTCACGCCATTTTAATTAAACCTAACTAGAAAGTCATCACCTTGTTGTAGTCGGAGGCTGATTCGATGGTTAACGCCGGCCGGGCACACCCATCATCCTGGTCTGCTTCGCTGGTCGGGTCGCCCAAAGGACTAAAGACGAAAGACGCCAGACGACAGACCACAGACGCCAGACGACAGACCACAGACGACAGACGACAGACCACAGACGACAGACGCTCGTTCCGGGTGTTACACCGGCCTATGTCAAGCACGCGGTTCTGCGGCCCCGCTCAGTGACCGGTAGAGGGGATTTCTGCAACTGTCTTGTTTCGCAAGGATCGATGACCAAATTGTGGTGTTGCAATCCCGCTCGTTTCCAGGTTTAATGTTTGAAGGTGTGATCAGGCAAGCCGTTTAGCTAAGGCCTGATCACACCATAACATCTCCCCCGATGTTCACTAGCAAGATGCCCTCATCTCACCCTATAGTCCGTGTGGATTATGTAGGTGACTGGAAGTTGTGGGGTTCATGTTGTGGCAGCAGGAATATGGATCGGGTTGAAGTCCTCTTCGCTACGGTAGGAAACATTTTTGAAAGGATTTAAAATAGACGGATAATTTAGGTATAAGGAACTGCCAGTTGCTATCGTGTAGTCATCGGGCCAGGTGGGCCGATCAAACGCTGGGCGGTGTGTTTACAGTGGCCTTGCTCGCCTTGCACTTGCATTTCCGCTGGGTGTGCAACTTGTCTTCCACGCGAGCATGGCAGACGCCCCGCAGGCGGTTCGCGAACGCGTCAGCCTTTCTTGAGGTTGTGAGTCCCTAAGCACTACTTGGCGTGAATTGTTCAATACTTTAATTTTTCTAACAATATTTAACAATGAAAAGATTTAAAATTTGGTAAGTGACTGCTCTCCCCGTTACAACAATTATTATCTGCAGTTGTATATAGAAAATAGACGTGCTAAAAATGAATAGGAGATTTGTTACATACGCCAACAGGTGAACGTCATCTAACAGTGGTACCACAGCATTATGTGCCAGAAATTATAATGGTCCATCACGACGAGTTAGTCGGAGGCAGACATTTTGGAGTTCGTAAGACTATAGATAAAATAAAACACGCGTATACTTGGGAAACAATACAAAAATATGTCAAGGAATATATTAAAACGTGTGAGACTTGCCAACGCGCTAGACGTGCTAATACTAAACCAGCAGGAGAGTTGCAGCCCATTCCACCTCCTCTTATATTTTCCATGTGGTCGATCGATGCCAAAGGACCCCTTCCGACCACGAAAGCTGGTAATAAGTACATTTTAGTTATGACCGAACATGCTACACGTTATGTCATGGCTACACCAGTCAAAAGCATAGATGCAAAGACGTGCGCACAATTTATTAAAACAATAGTACTTAGATTTGGGTGTCCAAAATTTTTATTATTTGATCGCGGCACGTCATTCCAAAATAAAGTCATTTCACAATTGTTAGACGAATTAAAAATCAAGAGACTGTGCACTATGGCTTATAATCTGCAGACTAGCGGTTTAACTGAGGTCATGAATAAGGTCATAGGCCAATATCTAACAATGTAAGCGGAGTCCGACCAACAGAATTGGGACACATATTGAGAATTTATTATCTTCAACCATAACACTACCGTTAATGCAACAACAGGGTTCACACCGTTTTATCTCATCCACGGAGTTAATGGAAGCCAACCTTCACGCGTAGTTCTTAAAAAACAAGATATAAGAACCGCCGACCGGGTACAGACTTTAGAAAATGTACGAGCCACAGCTGCGAAGAATATCGGTAAAGGTCAACGGGTCCAAGCTAAATATTTTAATAAGAGGTTTCATCCCTTTCAGTACAAGGAAAATCAATGGATGTGGCTGAAAAACCACGCACGGAGGAAAGGCCTACCATTTAAATTTATCGGACCATATAAAATACTCAAGGTCCCCTCTAAAAACACGCTAGTCATAGAGATGAGACGGCGTGGAAAATTTTTTTGGATACAGTGAATACGCGACATATTAAACCGGCTTATTTAAGAAACACTCGATGGTTCACTCAAGCAGGTTCCAATTCACACAACCGCCAATCACAAATAGTAAACAATGCGCGAACCACACCTCTGTCCGCAACCCCTAGGGCAAGCATACAAGTAACACCCCTCACTGCTGTCGGACAGATAAATACTCACGCCAGGTCCAAGAACGTACAGCCTCACNAAGCATACAAGTAACACCCCTCACTGCTGTCGGACAGATAAATACTCACGCCAGGTCCAAGAACGTACAGCCTCACTCATACAAAAATGTGAAATTATTAAGTAAGTTATATAATAATTTATAATAAAAGGAACTCACATGTAATGTTGTTTGCAGGAGAAAACTCATCATCATTTTTCCCATATCTGTTCCACATATCTTTTTCCATCACTTCCAGCAGCTATCCGATATTCTGGATTTATTCCGGCATTTACTGGTATGACGTTAACCAAGCCATCGTATACGAGGAATCCATACCAGTGATTTATAGTATTCCGTTGCAAACGGCACAGCCAACTTTCACAACACAAACATGGGAGAACCACATGTGTCAGTTCAACAATACATACTTATGTAAAAATGCGAAAACATTAACACACACAATCGAAAATATCCCACAACANAAAATGCGAAAACATTAACACACACAATCGAAAATATCCCACAACATCTGGTAACCGAATACCACGTGGAAACGGAACCGCAGATGTCGAGGTATCCAATTCATCGCCGACTTGTTTACATTGTGTTGCATTATGCTAACCAATAGACACTTGGAAAATTAATTTCAAATGACGAAATTATCTTACAGAATGACAATAATATCCAAAAGTAGGTGCATACAAACAATCAGGACATCAAAGACATTATAAACANATTATCTTACAGAATGACAATAATATCCAAAAGTAGGTGCATACAAACAATCAGGACATCAAAGACATTATAAACAATGTGGCATTGTAGTATGCATTAGTGATGCAACGAATATTCGCATTCGCATTCGCATTCGCGAATATTCGCATGTTTTTGAACATTCGCATTCGCATTCGCAAAAATGATGCCAATATTTTGCGAATGTATTTGGCAATGAAAAATGAAAATGTCTATTAAATAATAATGCAACTGCTTTGATTAAGACATATTTGTTTATTAACATATTTTTTATGTATAAGAGTGTATTTTAATGATATTTGGGAAACAGCCTTGTAGTTATTCACTAGATTACATAACAGAAACACACTCTTGATATTCTTTTATTCTTATTTACCTAAGCAAAATCAAATTAAGGCAGGTAATTTCTTAAAACTTCTAAACTATATTATAACACAACTGTATGATCAAATACCATTGAACTGCTTTAACACAAAACAATGGAATAAGATATAACCCAACCTTTTTAATTATACAAATCAACTTTAAATGAGATCTTTTGTAAAAACACTTAACAATATGCCTTTATGCAACCTAAAGGGTATCTTATTCAAATATGTGAGATCATTTAATGAACTAGTAATCATGTTTAGTTGTAAATCAAATCGACTTCTTATGAATAAAGTTAAAAATATATTGTGAAGAAAAACAAACAATATAATAATCTTCTTTTCAATTAAAACAAATATGTTCTTAACATTTTGTTAATTTTAATTTTGGTACTAAAACTAACTCACTAATTATGTAATTCTTAAGATATCCATTAAACATTACTTCTTGAAATCGAAAAATAAAACTATGAAAAATTGTTTATATCTAAGCACAATTAAGTGAAACACTTATTAATTAAATAAGAGTAGAGGAATATTAAACTTCAGAAATAGAAGTTTTGATGCCTTTTCTCCTTGCAGCCTATTTCGGTGGGATGTGTAAAGAAGACCAGCCCCACTAAAGACCCTTTCGCTAGGCACACTAGTGGGTGGTGTTACTAAATATTGCCTGGCTATGGGAGAAATAATGCCATACTTCTTATTATTTACCGCCCACCATGTAAGTGGCTCTGCATCATTTTCCACACGTTTATCTAATAAATATTCATTGATGGTTTTTTTTATCAAAACTTCTATAGGGTTCGTACATTCATTTTCTTATTCTTCTTCACTTTCAATGGAATCCATCAGCAATTTCATGGTGTCTCTTAAAGATATAGATTTCTCTGTCAGACTGGCACTGGAACCAGATGTTTCAATCCGATGAGTAGTCATTCTGGCGCGCTTAGGATTTGAACAAGACCATAGGCTTGATTCATCGTTTCCAATTGACTCTAATATATTTTTCACAACTTAATCCCTGGTTGAAGAATTTTTTAAAAATTCTAATTTGTATCTTGGGTCAATAAAAGTTGCCGTAGCAAACAATACGTCATTTTCCAAATGGGAAAATCTG